>PVIH01005325.1:0-125759 GCA_004025045.1 Sigmodon hispidus
TCCGACTCCAGGCACTCTGTCCCCGTGCTCCGGCTCCAGGCACTCTGTTCCCATGCTCCGGCTCCAGGCACTCTGTCCCCGTGCTCCAGCTCCAGGCACTCTGTTCCCATGCTCCGGCTCCAGGCACTCTGTCCCCATGCTCCGGCTCCAGGTACTCTGTCCCCATGCTCTGGCTCCAGACACTCTGTTCCCATGCTCTGACTCCAGGCACTCTGTCCCCATGCTCTGGCTCCAGACACTCTGTTCCCATGCTCTGGCTCCAGGCACTCTGTCCCCATGCTCTGGCTCCAGGCACTCTGTTCCCATGCTCTGGCTCCAGGCACTCTGTTCCCATGCTCTGGCTCCAGGCACTCTGTTCCCATGCTCCGGCTCCAGGCACTCTGTCCCCGTGCTCTTACACACAGAGGTAGCTAGTCCCTCTCTTCTTTAGTCTTTGCTCAAATGACACTTCATCACACCAAAGAAGCCTCATGCAAACAAACAAAACCCTACTCCAGGATCTCCTACAATGTCTGGAGACCCCTGTCATTTCTTTTGTCTCTGCCACCCTTATCATCGCTACTATGTAACTTCTTTAGATATCCACCTTATGAGCCACTAGTCTTTTCTTGTCCTTTATCAAACAAACCCTAGTTTCTACAAGTAGATTTTGATGAAGATTCGTCAAATAACTAAGTAAAGACATCCCCGAATCTATTTGTGGGACACAGGTTTCCAATGATTCTGCACAGTAGACTCCCTAACTTCCACGATAAAAGTATTCTCAGGAGTCCAGGAGCTGATTTAAATCTAATTGAAAATCTCATTGACTTTACAACCTTCTCCAAGGACATCAGTTAGGTCCCAGCAGACACAGCAAATACGTGCCATCTAGTGGCAACCAAAGAAACGCACCCATTCATGCCACTCAAGTATTTGTCATTAATTTTTTTATCAATGTGACAATTTGCCACAGTTATGTAATGTATTATAAAAATATCCAATCCTTTTTGCTCTCTTTTGTCCCCCCATATCCCTAAAGACACCATTCTTCTCAACCAGTCCTGTGTTTTTGTGTCTTGCCTATCTGTATACATAGGTCTTGTGTGGCTACCACACTGCTGTTTCATGATTCCATGAGCCATGTCACATCCAGAAGATGGTACTTTTTAGAACTCCTCGGTCCTCCAGCCTTCCTTCTCTGTTTCTGTGATGTGCCCTTGGTCTTGAGGGATGTGCTATAGTTTTTCTATGTAGGGCCAAACATTCAAGCAAACCATTTTCAGTGGACTACTATATCGACCTGGAAATAAACAGTTTTATTTCTTTTAAATTTGCTTCCTTCTCACCTCTGCACTGTGTTTGGGGATCAAATTCAGGGTTTTGTTTGTTCTTTAGCATCCATACATTACTGAACTAGGTCCTGAGCCTTTTCTGATATTAATTTTTATTTATTTTTTCGAGATGAAATTTCTTTCTTTTTTCTTTTTGTCTTACATTGTCCCTATACTTACCTTTGATCCCTGACATTCCCACAAGTTGAATGGATAATGAAATGAAAGACCTAACTGGTGCTTGCTTTGGCAGCACATATACTAAAATTGGAATGATACAGAGAAGATTAACATGGCCCCTGCGCAAGGATGACATGCAAATTTATGAAGTGTTCCATATTAAAGAAAAAAGAAAGAAGAGTAAAACTATAGAAAAACAGGCCAGATATTGAAGTGATCTCATCAGGACAGATTCCTGAAGCCTGGTGAGTTAACGTTGTGTGCGCACCAGCATCAAAAGGATGGGCCATCAGAGTTAACTCAGTGTGTTGCAGAGAGTGGACTGGCTATTGTGTGGAGACCCTAAGAAGAAGAGAGAACTTGTGCCTGTGCATCTTGATGGGAAAGACAGCAATCCTGCTAGCCTGTGACTGTACTCAAGCATGTGGAAAAAGAGTCATTTCAGAACACTGGTGGCTTGAAGCAGAACTCCAGTCCACTTCGGGAGTCTTTTTCTTTTTCATTCCCGTTGCTGGGAAGGAGCTGGGAAATGCTTGTTTGCTGGCAGAGTACAGGAGCAGTGATCAGATAAGCAGGGGCAGGTGATGAGAGTCCCAGGAAGGAGGTGACCTCTGAGTGTGAACACTCAGATTAATCCCTGGTCTTTTCATTTGCTAGACCATTGTCTTTGCAGAACTAGAAGACAATGGTTGAAGCAATGGAAGAAAATAAGGCAGTTGATCTTCTGTCAGCATGAATAATTACTTTTCAATTAAAACTGATTTTTACGTTCTCAGATAAGTGGTCAAATTTTTAGTTTTCCATCAGTGAATGGGTCCAAGCAGAGGTTTCTGCCAGGGGTTTGTTGACATAATTAAGATTCCAATGTCTTCTTTCTTCCTGTATGGCATGAAATTCTTCCTAAATTTCAATACTCTGTTCCTTTTCTACTTTCAATCCTTTCCCACTTTTGTATCTGTACACGTCAGAGCATTTAGCGTGCAGACTAGGACCTCAAAGCTTGTGTTAACTCAAACATAATCTGTGGCTCCTCGAGTTGATGCTAAGGTGCTGATGAAGAGGGGGTGCATTCTAAAACAGTGTACCCCTTGGCTTTGGCCAATTTAATTAGATGAATTTTCAACGTCTATGACAAGGAATATAGAATGACTGACAGTCCTTGCCTCAACTATTCATTGGGACCAAGATGCTCATCCGATTGTATGTTTAATAAAGCAGTTCTTCAGCCTGGAGAAATAAAAAATGTGTCAACATTGTTTACTATTATGATTATTATAAAGTTTTTCTTTCACAGATATTTTGCAGAGATGAATATAAAAATTGATAGTATAGCAATTGGGAGGCAGTGGCATGGTTCTATAATCCAGTATTCAGGAGGCTAAGGCAAGAGTTTGAGATAAGCCTGGTTACATATCAAATTACAGAACAGCCTGGACTATGTAGCCAGATGTTGCCTCAAGAAAGAAAGAAAGAAAGAAAGAAAGAAAGAAAGAAAGAAAGAAAAAGAATAAAAGAAAACAAAATGCCAAACAACCAGTTGTTTATATGATTATTTGGGCATTCTTTTTTCTGCCCACATTAGTAATTTTTTTACTGCAGGCAAATACCTTTGATCTAATATTGTATCTATCTTTTTCTTGAGAAAATTTCTACTTATACAAGTGGATATGATGTTTTTAATGGTATGTGGCTATATAAAACACTGAATCTAAAAAGAATTGAGCAAATATTATTTCAAAGTTACCTAGCTTCTGAAGATATATTTGTGTAACACAGCATTTCATGCTAAGAAAATGGTGATGTTGCAAAAAAGAGGTGTTAATACAGTTCAGTGTTAGTAGGTGGGCATCAGTACCCCATGCTTTTAATAAAAGGGTACCATGTTTCCATGTTTGATTGTTTTATCATTTAGGTAACCACAATTTTTTTTTTATATCATTTGGTAGGCTTGATGGCTTACAGACCTTTATAGGACTTCATTCTTATCTGAAACTTAGCAAATCTGATATTTTTAGAGAATCATCAGTTTTAGTAACTGCTGAGTTGTTTTGATAGACAAGAAACAATACTGGTAATCTGATTTTTATTCTCAAATAAGATATTGTTTCTTTGATGTAAATCCTGACATAAATGCATATTTTTTTTGTTTTTTTTGTATGTTTTAGAATATGCTGAATTTCTACATTGCAAAGGAAAAAAATTTACAGATTTTGATGAAGTCCGCCATGAGATCGAAGCAGAAACAGACCGAGTGACAGGAATGAATAAGGGCATCTCCTCTATACCCATTAACCTACGAGTCTACTCCCCACACGGTAAGTGTGATGTTCAAATTCAAAAGATTGTTCTCAAACATTTTTCAATAGACAAATTCACATTCATTGTAGAACATGCAAACAATGTGGGTCTCTGGGATGTTTGGGTAGTACTGCCTGTGGTATAGTTCAAAGAGCTCAGATTTTTTTTTTAGAGAGAGTGACAGGAGAACTCTGATAACATCATAATTGACTTTAGAATTGAGAAAAAATTCTGTTTTAAAAATTATAAGTTTTCAGAAATGAGAAGGTGGGCACATGAAAAGTTACTTTATTATCTTTATTCTTTGCCAAAATTTTTTAGAGGTATGTGGTTGAGTCCTTCCCTGTTGATCCCCTTGTAGCCATTTTATATTTCTGTTTATTTTATTTCTTTGGAAGCAAGTGTAATTTTTATCCCTAGATAATCATCATAACTTTCCATAGGGACTTGATACCGATACCCACACCTAGGAGACAGTAGTCAGGATGAACTGGAGTCACCTCGCCACTGACTGCTTGTACAGCCCACTCACTCTGCTCAAAGCACAGCAAATGGCTCACAGATTCCACACAGGCTAAGTGGCTAACCTTCTGCAAATACCATATGATATTCTCAAAGGGGAAGGGTAACTGTTACCCTGAGAATTTTTATACCACTTGAAGGCGATGCACATGGCTGGCAGACAGCATATGCATGTATTGTTCGGTGTTTTAATTATAGCTGCCTAGTTATGACAGCTCTTTCAGCAAACTGGTAGGCATGTAAATCAATGCCTTTCAGATTATGTTAAGATGATCATTTGGCTTAGCTCAATCATATGAAAATAGAGAAAACTAGCAAACCCATTTCGTATTCAGTGCTTTTCCTTCTCCTCACTTGTGATGAAGTCATTCACATACACAACACGCAAAGCTGAGCTACATGGCAGATGATGCAGCTACCCAGGGTGTCTTTGAGGCAACCTTGTGGGTATCTTTTAGACTGCAGGTATCCATCTGTAAGACTCTCCCATTCTTTCCCGCACAGTGTTAAATCTAACGCTAATCGACTTACCTGGAATTACGAAGGTCCCGGTGGGAGACCAGCCACCAGATATTGAGTATCAAATCAGAGACATGATTATGCAGTTCATCACCAGGGAGAACTGTCTGATTCTGGCTGTCACCCCAGCCAACACCGATCTTGCCAACTCGGATGCACTGAAGCTAGCTAAAGAAGTTGACCCTCAAGGTGAGCATACGTGTGCATGTGTGTAAAGAAATAAAGACTCCCAGATGTTTGATTTCAACATGGAGGTGCATGGTCTTCTAGGACATCTAACTTTTGTTATGATTAATTGTCCTCATTTATTTGTTCTCTTTGTTTTTAATTCTTACTTTTCTTATCCTCTCCTTTGACCTGTTTCTCTTCTACATCTGTTTCTCAGTCATTTTTGTTCTACATATTTGAATGATTTATTCAACTAGAAAACTATTCTTTCTTGTAATTGATTTTTCATTCATGATAGAATATTTTGAAGTTCCAAGAGCATTTTCTTAGTTATCTTTATGTCTTAGAAATATCAGCCTGCTCTTGGTTTCATGAGTGCAGTGATTAAAGATTTTAATTAGAACTTTTCAGACTCTTCTTTCATCATGCACTTAATCTCAGAGTGCACTGTTTTCTGGTTGCCTTGGTCTCTGTCTTGAATACTAGAGACCTCTGTCAAATATTTGATGACTTTCTGCTTTTTGGGCATTAATGAGAGTGGAACACTGATGCCTGTGCAGAATGGGGATTCATTGGTTAGTAGGCTTTCATTCAACAATCAGTCTGTGACCTGGCCATTTTTGTTAGTAGAAATTCTGAGCTGCCAGGATGGATATTTTTGCTTGAGGTGGTCTATGGTAGGCCGTATGCCCAATGTATTTGAAGCCAAGAAGAAGAATGCACTGGTAGGGTGGAAGGAAAGGTGTTTTCATCATCAAGTATCATATATAGACTCTAATTAATCTCTCTGATTTCTTATGACATTACCTAAGGTGTGAGTCTGAAGGCCATGCCACAGTTTCTTCTCAAAGTTCTCTGCTGAGGTTGAGGAAGGGTACCCGTGCACTGTGTGAGATGGAGGCAGGGTCTGGAGCTCTAATGCTGCCCTCTATGAACTGTCTCCTACTTTCAGTTCCAATATTCTCAAGTTCTGAAATGACAATTGGTTTGTTTCTCCAACATCTTGAGATGAGGACCTAGTGCAGTGCAGATGGAGGCCATCAATGCTCAGAATCAGACCCACACCAGGACACTCTCTCTAGTACCAGTGCCCCAGGAGGGTCACATTTAGCTACGGACTGCAATGTAGCTATTAAAATGACACTGTACCATTTACGTCCACAGCCATTTTGTCCCCAAGAGACCAGGCTACAGTCATGTAGTTAGGGCACAGATAGTCCTTCCATTGTTGAATCTCACTAAGTCTACTGCCATTACCTCCCATGAAATCCACATGGAATCAATCCAGACAATGTTTCCTGCAGGAGTGCAGATAAAGTCATTCCTAGTCCCAGACTCCTCCTTCATGCTATCCTGACATCACCACCTTGACACCCCTTCTTTTCTCATGTAGACTCTGTGGTAGTCAGTCTGAATGACTTCACAGCGAGTAAAGGAAAATACAATGATGAATTATGTATGTGTTCTTTGTGCTATCATTGGGTTACATGTTCTGTAAAGGTTTGTTAGGTATAGTTAGGTTTTAGTATTGTTTTAGATTTACTCTTTTCTTATTGATCTTCTGTCTGGTGTTCTTTTATTAAAAGAATGGCATCATTGTCTCCATTTTTGTTGAATTATCTGGTATTTATGTTTCTAGATGTATGTATAATAGTTGTTTCTTCTTGGTGGATTGCCTTTTATCATCATGTAATGTCCTCTAGAGACTTTATTTTGTGTCATATTGGTATCCCTCCAGTTCTCATGTGGCTGATGTTTAACTCTTCATTCTCTATGTTGACTCTCCATCCTTCACATTCAATTGTTTTAATCATTTTGGAACCACATATAGCTACTGCAGACAGTATGTAGTTGGATCACATATTTGATTTTTTTTTTAAAAAAAATCTTTTTAACATGTTAAACATGTCTGCACCTTGTGTCTCTGCCAGTTCCTCTTGATCTCTACAAACATCTTTTCCATATTTATGACCTTCCATTTTAAGTCCTACCAAGTTTAACCTGGGTTGTCTGTGTGACCATGGGTTTGACCCTAGCCATTGAATCCTGGGGGACTCACCAGTAGATAGAGAACTGGATACTGAGCCTCTTTCTCTTTCATAATTTGTTAAATGGTAACATTTCAGCAGGGATGTTCAGGATACACTAAACTTTGTCCCATCCACCGCTAACCATTGATGCTGCTGGGTCTTCACGACTGCCATGGTTGTGTTGAGCTTAGAAGAAGGAGTTGTCAAACACTCTGGCTATCTTCCAGTCCTTGCATTCTTTCTGGGTGATCCATAAGCCTTAAGGGAGGAGTCAAATCCATTTTGTTAGTGTCTGCCTTTTACTTGGAGTGCTTAATTTATTTAATACTCATAGCCTTGAATCTGCCTGTTACTTTGTCTTTTTATGTTACAGTCTATGTCTCTGATGCTCTGATAATGTCTTCTTTTGTGTCACAATCCACTTGTGTCCAAGTGTATCACTTCAGTTTCTTGTCATTCATTTGCCTGTTTTTGAAATTATTTTCTTGTAATTACTCTGGGAATACTCTTATCATTAAATTGTAGCCACTTGGTTTGGATCAATGTCAACCTAATTTAATAGTACACTGAACTCTGCTCCTTGTTACTAGCAATGCTGGTCTTTTCTGGCACTTCAAGATGTACATTATATACCCACCAGTGTAAATATATAACGTTTCTTAATAACATATGGAAAAAGTGTTACAAATAAGCAAAAAAAAAACTTATATTGGCTATCCAACTAGTAGCTATCCGTTCCATTTGTTTCATTGTGAGGATTTGAGGTAATGTCCTCCTGACGGGCTAGAATATACTGTAGCAGTCTTCTAGGAAGAAATCCTCTCATATTTTGTTTATTTGGGAGTGTCTTACTTTTTAACTTTGAAAGAGAATTCTCAGTTGACATTTTTTTTTTTTAATTCCACAACTGTGATTTATCACACTGTCTTCCTAACTCTGTGGTAAAAATGCAGCTATGGTTCTTCTAAGGATCAAAAAACATACTAGGTATGTTTTGCTATTTTCATGATACATTCTTTGTTTCTCATAGGTGATGTTGACTATCACGACTATGATGTGATGGAGAGGAGGGAACCTCAACAGAGAAAATGCCTCTATAAGTTGTGCCTGTAGGCAAGTCAGTAGGATATTTTCTTAGTGATTGATGGGGAAGGCCCAGCCCATTGTAGGTGATGCCAACCCCTAGGCTAGTGATCCTGAATTTTATAAGAAATCAGATTGAGCAAGCCAGTAAGCAGCGGTCTGTATCAGCTCCTGCCTTCACGTTTCTGCCCTGTTGGACTTCCTGCCTTTCTTCCTTCAATGGATGCTATTGAGTTTACTTGGAATTTTCTGAGCCTTTTGGATGTGTTGATAAATATTTCCATTAACTTTTAGAAATGCTTTAGACATTTCTTCAGCTGCTCCCTCCACCTTTTTTTCATGTCTTCTGAGACCCCCCATTATGCATTGGTTGGTGGTGTGTTTGATAATGCCCATGACCGTCTATCTTTCTCCATTCTTTTTCTCAGACTGAGTCTCAAGTGTTTATATTCATATTCATTGATTCTTTAGTCTATTCATATTGGCTATTGAATCTATGTGGTGAAAGTTTTTATTATAATTATTCAGAAATTTTATAGCCAGAGTTTCTATTTGATTCCCTTTAAATGGTCCTGCTGTCTATCTAACACATGGACAAAAACCAGGAACTGAATTTTTAATTTGTGCTTTTGTGGTTTTTTTGTTTGTTTCGTTTCTAGAGAGTCAAAAATCTGAGAGGACAGTGGATTAGCATCTAAAATATCTGTCTTCTATCTTGTCTTTGGACAGCAGATCATATAAATAGCAAATACAAGGAAGGTCATTCCAGCGTGTAGGTGCCCTCACTCTTGCCCTGGGATTCCCATGCTGCTCTTTTCTGTTTCTCCTCCTGACTTTGCCTGGTGCAGGTGGTAATGAAAGGCAACAGGGTGACGATAGCAGCTCACAGACACCAAGGCCACTGAGTCTTGCGTTTTTCCATAGCCAGTCATTTGGATGACATCTAGGATAAATAAACTTTTAGAAAACAAACCATTAGTAGTATTTACACATAGATTCCCTCCTAAAGAGTGAAGTACAAATATATCCTTTTAATATAGTCTTTGTAGAGCCCTGTCATTGTGCCCTATCCACAGGTTCTGCTGGAGGTTTAGATCAGTAGCAGAGAAACTGACCCCCAGACCTCAGGCCTTGGGCTCAACTCCCAGCTCCACACACACAAAATCCCTCTACCGATACTCCATATTTGGCAAAACACCTTCTCATGCTTTCTGTTAGCTCTTCAAATATGATTCCCTTTGTCCTTTGAACAAATTTACAGTAGTCTTTGTTAATATTAATGTCTGGATGTCTTCAGGAATAATTTCTGTTAGCTGTTTGTTTTCATGTATGTGTAGGAGTCACAGTTTCAGTACTGCCTTTGTTGTTGTTGTTGTTGTTGTTGAGGGTGAGTTGCTTGACTATGCCATTGGGCAGCACAGGGTCTCAGGTCCCACCTCTGCCCACTGAGATTCGTGTTGCGGACGTTACTTGTCTGGTTAGTCCTCTTCCTGAGCCAATGTTCTCTGCTGTGGGCAGCTGCTCCAGGTGTTCTCAGTCCCCTTCACAGATGGCTAATGACTCTACAGAAATTGCCTTATATCAGCAAATGCCTTATATTCCGCTATTTATGGGAGGCTTCCCTGTGTATAGCACCAGAACTCCAATTTATAGCCCCTACCTTTCCATTCACTTCCTGTGAATACAGAGCCCAGTTGGTGAAAATTTAGAGTTTTCCTATCTCCGTTCTGAATATGCTTATACATAAGCATTTTAAAAGGCCCGTGTGGGCCCTCACCCCAAGCTTGAAGTTTTTGGTTAGCTGTTTCTTTGCCTCGTTTGTTCTCACTGCCTGAAGCAGCTTCAGTGTTAAATAATTGTGACTGATTGTTTCTGACAAATACTCCCCGGGGACAGAGGCCTTCCACACCAAGTAGGCTCCGAGTCAGATATAATAAGGAATAGCTACAAAACTGGCACATATTAGGGAATTGTTCTACAGATTAAATAGTAACAATTGTCTTGAAATTGTTATTTTTGGTGCTTCCTGCCCCATCTGCCTCATCCAGGCTCACCAAGATGCTAGTTTTCACCCTCGTGGTGGAGCTTTTGGTTTTCAAGATGAATACAAAGCCAGGGGCCAGGGATGGTGGGTACCAGGTCAGGTTGATATATACTGCCCAGCTTGTTGGTGTTTTTTTTTTTTTTTTTTTTTTTGAGATTCATGTTTTTCTGGGATAAATGACCTTTAGATCATTGCAAGCCTGTCTTTAATTACTCAGCTTTGAAAAAGTTAATTTTTGGCATTTTTGGCAATGTTCTTTGTTAGTGCTTCAGGAAAAACAGCCTTTTCAGAGGTATTTACTCCAGCATTCCCACGGACATCTTTCATTCTGCTCAATCGTAATAGCCAGAAGCTTCCCATGTGAAAGCCCTGAGTTACTTGGTGAAGACAGTCTAGTTGTGACATTTGTTCCCCTGTTGACCCTCAGGGTTGCTTTGCTTGGCTATGAAAGTGGTCTTTCCTCACCACACTATATATATTTCTTCTAAAAATTTGCTCTTGCCTAACTAAAAATGTTGACCTATTTAAACCACAAGGAACTATTCTTTATTCAAGTATATCTGAACTAGAATTATATGCACTGAGGCACAAAACTCTACAGTTTTAGGAGAGGTAGTCTATTTTTGACAGTTCTACTTTATACTAAATCAAGACTATTTGACACAGAGAAGCCATTTACACCAAACTACTATTGTGCCCTGGTCACAGGTCCCCCAAAGAGGCCACCAGAGAAACGAACTCTCTGAAATACAAAAGCAAGGTTTATTGAAAAGTACAAGCCTCGGCAGGGACCCTGTCCAAGTGCACTGTCACAGCGGTGGCCAGAGGAGGTACCTGCCCCTTTGCACGCTGAGTTTTTTAAAGGCCCAAACCATGAGGTTACTCATCAATTAGGGGTCTCAGCACAAATACAATTCTGATTAATCCTTATCTTAGGGGCTTTCCAAAATTCTTCTGTTATTTAAACTTAGCTGTTTGTAAAACCTTTCTGTATAGACTATATCTCCTGTGCTGGGACATTCCGTGGTTAATTAGTTGCTATCAGATGGTCCAGGCCACCTCCTGTTTTGCACTTTGTACTCAGAGTTCTAAGAAGTTGAAACTCAAGCCTGTTTCAAGCTGGCATTAGGGGCTTGCTTGAAATAGGGGTGCTTCCCTGGTTCTTCAGTATGACTGAAGGATATTCAAATATATAGTTGGTTAGCAAGTTTATATTGGGAAGTTAATTGTAAATAATATCCACTAGCATGTTCAAAACAGACACATCTTGAAAGGAAACATGATAAGTAGTATGCATATTTTGGGTGTAATTAAAGATCTTGAGACAATCTTGAGTTTAGTGTAAGCCCTGAAAGGCAGTGACTTACATCCTTATAGAGACAACGAGAAGGATATTTGGGACATAGAGAGGCAGAAAAGAAGGTCCTATGGAAACAGAGATAAGACGGAGTTATGTTTCCACAACAAAAGGATGACTGAAGCCATGAACAGTTGGAAGAAGACAAGGAAAGATTCTTCTTCCCTAGAGGCTTAGAGAGTGTTGAGACCATATAGCATAGCTGGCATGTTGGCTTTTCACTTGTGTTTTCCAGCACTTCTAGATAACAGATTCCTGTTGTTTTAAGCCACTCATTTGTTACAGTAGGCCTAAGGGACCATTAAGGTAATAACTAACATCTTGAGCTTTCAGATGTGATCATTTAGAATATGAATATATAGAGAGAAAATAGAGGAGGGCTGGAGAGGGAGCCTGGAGCACCTCTACTGACAGGAGAGAAAAGAAGCCATGGTTAAGTAAGTGGCAGAGTCAAGTAGACATTATGTATTAGAAGCTGAGACAAAGATATCTATAAGAAGGATGATGTGTTGGTTTTGCCAGATTCTGTAGCTAGATTAAGGAGAGTGATATAGTAGGTAGGTCAGCCAGGTCTACAGAAACTGTGAGGAAGCACAATGACACAGTCAGAAGTAGACCATGGGTGCTGGTTGTTGGTTTCGTTCATGAGAAGAGACACACACCACCAGATGCCACACAAGAGTTTATTCAAGGGAGTTACCAAGCGAGTACCAGGAGGGAGGAAGGGAAGGAAAGAGAGAGAGAGAGAGAGAGAGAGAGAGAGAGAGAGAGAGAGAGATATCAGCCTTCACGTGTTGTTTCCTTTTAAGAGAGTGGGTGGGCACAGATTTAGATAGTCACACCTGGGGGTGGGGTGTGCCCTTCATATGGCATGCTCTGCCTGTGCCCTGTTTGCTTCACCTGCTGGGAATTTTTACACTGGTAGCTGTAGGGTGTGGCATTTCTTTTATGATATAATGAAGTGACCTACATTTACCCAAAAGACATCAAAGGGAGGGTACCCTATTTCTTTGCTTCTCTTCTTTAGCCAAATCTTCACAATCTATGTTCCACATTGGATCTAAAATGCCCAGAGTGCTGTGGATCTGAGGCCGTGTGGTAATGGCCTTCTTCATTCTGTATTCACACCCACTAATAGGTTCAGAGAACCCAGTGGTTTACAGAAAGCAAGCCACATTGAAATGACCTTATGTCATCACTATCTCTAATCTTAGTATGTATGTTAGAATTTTAAATTCTCTACTCATGGAGTTGGGATTGGCGAATTGGCCATTGCATTTGGCACATAAAAGTCCTTGGTGATATCGACAAGAAGAGTTTGGTAAGAAAACACCCTTAGGGATCAAGAACTGTTAGACATGAGGAAGTAGATACAGGGCCCACAGTTAGCAGTGTTTAGTTTTACCGTACACGAGAGAAATAGTGCACAGCAATGGTGGCAAAAGAGTAGGAGGGTATAAGGAAAGACAGAAGATGTTACAACATTCTTGTGTGTTGATGATGGGAATGATTGACAAGAGAGACAGTGATGGATGTGTTAAATGGAGAGAAGATACAGACAGGGTAAATCCAGAAGGTAAATGCTTGTCTTAGAGAAGTGGGAATGAAATACAGTGTACCTGTGCAAGCCCTGGTTACAAGAGAAGATTGCATTGTTTTTCCATCTCAACACTATGAAAGTGAGGTATGGGCACAGATGATGGAGGCTCAAAGGTTGATTAGTAGGGGGATGCCTTTAAAAATCACATTACGTTTATTTATAATGGCTTAAGGGCCATCCATCTCTCTTGATAGGTTTTAATGGCTATATAATAGTGACACTATGTTTGTCTTCTGCTCAGCATGTTTTTCTGCTCACAGTGGGCATCTGTGTTTCATAGATTCAACCCTACCTTAAGTGGGCAATTGATCATAGAGAGACACCGTGTTTTGTGGTGGTACTGATTTATTCCTTGAACACAGCTTCATTACTCAGGAAGACTGTTGCTGTGCCTTTATCATCTTTGGAGCACAGCAGTATTTTAGTGTTACCTAGCAGGCTTGTCATCTGCTATACAGGGCTGTTCAAAGGCCTTACGGGGAAGTAGATAGGTCTGGAAACTCCTTTCATGGTGATTTATTTCACAAATAAATTGAATTTCATTTCTGAATTGAGCATGACTATACGCCTTCCTGGAATATAAAATCAGCCCATGAAGCGTGTTAGACCTCTGGCAAAGAGAGAGCCATTTTCTTTTGAGATAATTTGTGAAATGGGCAAGAACTGACCTTACTTAGCTAAGCAGGAGGCGAGTTTTGCTTGGTTTATGGAGGAGTGCCCTTCTCTGTCTCCTTCCTTCTCTCCCTCCTTTCCTCCCTCCCTTCTTCCTTCTTTCTTTCTTATTCCTCCTCTTTTTTTCTTTTTTACTGTGTTCCTTTTTAATTTGGTAGAAGTTAAAGTCCATGGGCGTTGGATGCTGATATGGTCTTCAGCATATTTAGCAGGAATCCCTCTGGTGTCTCATCAGAGAGATCCTTGGAGTTCTAAGTTGAAAAGAAACTTCCCATATCTGAGAATTCAGCCAACTTTCATGATAAAATGAGAATATTTGTAAGCAACAAATGTAGGAACATTCCAAGCAGAAAACCTATTTTCTGCCACTGCATTTGTTTCTGCATCTAGTCTTTCCTCAAAATTGGATTCTCATTTTTATCTTGAGATTTTTGCGTTAATAATATGATCAAATTACAGACATGCAGACAATAGACATACCAGACTTTACAGAGGAAAGTCCATGAGACTTCAACACCATGGACTACAGGCAACCAAAGAATAGTGTAAATAGAGGAAACCCTCTTCCCTTAAGAGAAGCATGCTAATTGGTTATCCAGTACCAAATGATCTTCTTCCAAAATATCCATGCAAATAACATCATACAGTCTGAACAGATTATAGCTAGGAAACATATATGTTTACAGGTAATATATGCACACACATATAAACATGTTTACATGCATATATGCATGCATGTACAACAACTAAAAACAAAGTCCATGAATTTGAAAGAGAGTAAGGAAAGGTATATGAGAGGCCTTGGGAGGAAATGGGAGGAAGAAATGAAGCAATTATATTGTAATGTCAAAAATAAGGAGAAAAGAAATAATAAATATTAAATAGTTACAGTAAGAGATATCAATTCATAACACTGATATTAAATTAACCAGCATGAGTATTATTGCTTTTTAAAGATAAATAATATGTAACACAATTTCACTTTTAAAATTTACTTTTGAGTTTATTTCTAATGTGACTGAAAACTATAAAGTCAGATTTTTTCTTTTACAAGTGAAGAAAGAGCTAAAAATATTGACTAAAATCAAAATATTTGTGGTTTTAAAAAATTGCCTATATCACTTCTGTTCAGTTGTTCATCCTTTTACACTGAGCATTGACTAGGAAAACAAGGAAAAAAGTCAGGTGTCTGATCTACAGGTATCAGGGGCCACAGAAACAAAAGACCTTACAGTCTCATGTGAATTTTCAGAGGAAGTAGATGGATTATGTTACCCTTAGACTCCAAAGTCAGAATCATGTGACATTTTAATACATGCTACTACTTTTACATTGCAGGTACTTTATTCCACATGTTTTATTTCATGCTATTTGGATTTTATGCCTATACAATTCTGATAAAGTTGTTAAATCTGATGTTATCTGTCAGCCCATTTGCAAAGAGCTAGATCATCTCTGGCATAAACAGGTGTGACTAAGAGCAGGGAAGCACTTTGATCCCAGGCTCTGAAGAATCCACTTAAAAGATCAGCGAGATGGCTCAACGGGGTGTTTCTCAAATGCAAGCGGAATAAGGGAGCCAATTTTTAAAAGCTGTCCTCTGACCCTCCACTTGCATTCTGTGACACACACACACACACACACACACACACACACACACACTCACACACAGAAAGAGAGAGAGAGGGAGGGAGGGAGGGGGGAGAGAGAGAATATAAAAATGTTGCACATGATCATATCCTTAGACGTTGAAAAAGCCTTTGACAAAATCCAACACACCTTTATGATAAAAGCCCTGGAGAGATTAGGAATACAGGGAAAATATCTAAATATAATGAAGGCGATTTACAAGAAGCTGACGGCCAACATCAAACTAAATGGAGAAAAACTCAAAGCAATCCCACTAAAATCAGGAACTAGACAAGGCTGTCCTCTCTCCCCTTATCTATTCAATATAGTTCTCGAAGTTTTAGCTAAAGCAATAAGAGAATGAAAAGAGATTAAGGGGATACAAATTGGAAAAGAAGTGAAACTATCTCTATTTGCAGATGATATGATTGTATACATAAGTGATCCACAAAATTCTACCAGGGAACTTCTACAGCTGATAAACACCTTCAGCAATATAGCAGGATACAAGATTAACTCAAAGAAATCAGTAGCCCTTCTATACACTAAAGATAAAAGGACTGAAAAAGAAATAAGGGATATATCACCTTTATAATAGCTGCAAATAGCATTAAATACCTTGGGATAACTATAACCAAAGAAGTATCAGAACTATTTGACAAAAACTTTAAATCATTGAAGAAAGAAATTGAAGAGGATATCAAAAATGGAAAGCTCTCCCATGTTCCTGGATAGGTAGGATCAACATAGTGAAAATGGCAATTCTACCAAAGGCAATCTACAGATTCAATGCACTACCCATCAAAATCCCAACACAATATTTTTTCCAGACCTTGAAAGAACAATACTCAATTTAATTTGGAATAACAGGAAAGCCAGGATTGCCAAAAAAATTTTGCTCAACAAAAGAACCTTCAGGAGGCATCACCATCCCCAACTTCAAGTTATACTATAGAGCTACAGTAATAAAAACAGCCTTTTTACTGGTATAAAAACAGACTTGTGGATCAATAGAATTGAATTGAAGATCCTGACATGAACCCAAAAATCTATGAACCCCTGATCTTTGACAAAGAGGCCCAAAATATTCAATGGAAAAAAGATAGTATATTTAACAAATGGTGTTGGTATAGCTAGATGGCAGTGTGTAGAAAAATGCAAATAGATCCAAGCCTGTCACCCTACACAAAACTAAAATCCAAGTAGATAAAAGACTTCAACATAAACCCAGCTACACTGAACTTGATAGAAAAGAAAGTAGGAAATACCCTCCAACGCATTGGCACAGGTGACCACTTCCTACATATAACACCAGTGGCACAGACACTAAAAACAACAATCAATAAGTGGGGCCTCCTGAAACTGAGACGCTTCTGTAAAGCCAAGGACACTGCCAATAGGACAAAATGACAGCCTACAGAATGGAAAAAGATTTTCATCAATCCTTACAAGTGATAGAGGATTGATCTCCAAGACATATAAAGAACTCAAGAATCTAGAGCCCAAAACCTTGAATAACCCAATCAAAAAATGGGGTTCAGAACTAAAAAGGGAATTCTCAGCAGAAGAATTACAAATGACTGAAAGGCACTTGAAAAAGTGCTTGATATCTTTAGCCATCAAAGAAATGCAAATCAAAACAACTTTGAGTTACCATCTTGTACCTGTCAGACTGGCTAAGATTAAAAACACAGAGAGGTTTGCAGAGAGGTTGCAGAGCAAGGGAAACACTCCTCCATTGTTGGTGGGATTGTAAGCTTGTTCAGCCACTCTGGAATGCAGTATAGTGGTTTCTCAGAAAACTGGGTATCAATCTCCCCAAGGATCCAGCAATACCACTACTGGATATACCCTAAAGATGCACATCCATACTCCAAAGGCATTAGCTTAACTATGTTCATAGCAGCATTGTTCATAATAGCAAGAACCTGGAAACAACCTAGATGCCCCCGAACTGAAGAGTGGATTAACAATCTGTGGTACATCTGCACAATGGAGTACTACTCAGCAGTAAGAAAAAATGATATCCTAAAATTTGCAGGCAAATGGATGAATTTGGAGAATATCTTCCTGAGTGAGGTATCACAAACCCAGAAAGATAAGAAGGGGATGAACTCACTCATTAGTGGACTTTAAACGAAAAGCAAAGCATTCCCAAGCTGCAAAGCACAACCACTGAACATCTTGGGATCTGAAGCACCTAGCACGGCACCTTGGAGCCCATTCCCTCCAGAGAAAAACCTGACTCAGTCTTGATGTTTGGGTGAGGAAAGTGGATCTGCCTGGAGTGGATGCTGAACTAAGCCACCTTGGGACCTCCTGTCCTTGGTGGGGAGGAGATAAGGAGATGGGGAGAAGAGAGAGTGACTGGGAGGTGTGGGAGGGGGAAGGGAGCTTGAACAAGGGGATACATGGATAAAAAATGAGACGTTATACTTAATAATAAAAAGTAAATAAAAGTGAAGGTGTTCACCACTACCAGAAATAAAAATGTTGACTAAAAACAAGCAGGTTTATATGGGCCCAGCCCAGTGTAGGAAGTTCCATATCTAGGCCACTATCTAAGAAAGGTGGCAGAGAAAAACCCAGGCAGCAGCTTTCTCTACGATTTGTGTTTCAAGCTCCTGTCTCAAATTCTTTGCCCTGGCTTCTCTTGATGATGGACCTGTAGGCTGAAATAAACACATTCCTTCTCCAAATTACTTTTCATCAGTGTTTTACTACAACAGAAAGCAAGTTAAGACATATCATAGTAAAGTTTCCAGTGGAAAAATTTAAATAATGTACATTTTGTGCATATTTCTATTTTGGTTGGGGAAATAAGATGGCCGTGGCCATAAAACGTAAATATGTCCGGAATTTGAGAATGTATGTGTGTGTGTGTGAGGGGGAGAGATTTGGATTATTTTAAAAAATAAGAACAAAGAAGCAAAATGTGAAGGAAGGCACGACAACAATGTAAATGTGCTGTTAAAATGGAATTTGTTGGTGTAGAAGGCCAGGAAGATGTGGGTTACTAACACAGCACATTCATTCCTTTGCCACTGGGGGTCACTGTAAAGACATGTGAACTACTTTGTGGTGTTAGAATCTAGAAACTAAATGTGGGAAAAGAAACACTATTCACAGCAAAGACTGAAAGGGGGGGAAAAAAGCTTAAGATACATTCCTCCTATTTCTGTAGATTTAATTACAAATTAGTACTTATCTTTACAGTAATGCATAGATGTGTCCCTATACTCTGCAAACTGAAAACAGGTAATTAAAGTAATCTTAGTATTGCAGAATAATTGTGCTCTCAGGGCTTTTTTTTTTTTTTCCCCAAAATTCAAATAAAAAATACAACTAAATCGGGGCCTGATTGCACAGGTAAGTAAGCCCAACCCAGGTGCAGAATGAAGTGAAGGCCAGCTGGAGCTGCTCAGGGAGACTAAAAATGATAAAGAAAAGAAAAATGTATAAGTAAATAAAATTTCAAAATTAGTTTCTCCATCACATTGCTATGCTTTCAGCACCCAATTTCACACAGCTAATAGCACTTGTCTTAGGAAGTTCCACACATGGGAAACATATTCCGTCATTACATTAAGTTTCGTTGGATGGCACATTGAACACCAACAGTATATAGGGCTGTGAGTTATTTTGTATCTTGTTCTTATTTTTGTAATCTGTGATTTTAATAAACTTGTTTATCTCTCATAGTTGTGTTGATTCTTTGAAATATTCTTCATATAGAATCATATTGTAGGCAACATTTTTCTTTCACCTATAGCAAACAACCAAACAAATAAACCCTCTTTTCTTCACAACTGTATACATTTAATTTGTCTTTCCTACTTTGGATGAGGGCTCCAGTAAAAGTTTATTTAAAGAGTAAAAATAGACAGTGTTACCAATCTTTTCATAGAAGGAGTCTTTGGTTTGACTATTTCTATTGCTTATTTATAGTCTGTTTAATACACTTCCACTATTATCATTAGTACTTATACTTCTTATTTCAAATCCAATTTGTTATCTTCTAATTTCTTAAGATAGAAGCTTAGGTTGTTGGTTTTAAATCTTTCTTAGTTGGTAATAGCATTTGAAGTTTTCTAAGTTCTAATGTTGTATCTATGTAACGAATGTTTTGATATGGTGAGCTTTTATTTTATTCAGTTGAGAGTGCAGATGATCCTTCATGTGTGATGAATCTATGTGCTGACAAGTGGGCACAAGATGAAAATATTATAAAAATTTAAAATGTCACCAATCTATTTAACATACGGAACAGCACAGCTTAGCATCCTCATCAGTATCCTGTTCAGAACCAGTTGTTCACTTCTTGGCAGGCGAGGAGTTGGAGATTTCTGTCATTGCTCAGTATTATAAAACTATAGATTGTTCCACAGACACCTAGTGCAGACAAATATAAAAATACCCTTTAATTCTGCTCAATTAATAAAGCTTTATGCCACTTTAAAAATATTTAAAACATTTAAGACACGACCCCTTAACTTATATTCAGACAACAAATATATAATAAAAGCCCTTCAAGTCCTAAAAATAGTACCAATAATTCAGTCAAGCACCCCAACTTTTAAGATGTTTTCAAAAATTCAAAAATTAATCCGCCAAAAGTCAAAGCCCTTTTTTATCAGATACATTCGTGCTCATACTGGCCTGCCCAGACCCCTAGCGCTAAAAAACAAACTCGCAGACGCTGCTACACGCTCATCCCTCGTTTTGCTTACAGAACAAGACCAGATCGCGGCTGCCCGCGAGACCCACCGATTACACCCCCTTAATGCCCAGACTTTAAGACAAAAATACTCACCAAAAAACAAGCTAAAAAATTTGTCAAAAGCTATAAAAACTGCCTAATATTTTTGCCTAAGCCCCATTATGAGACAAATCCCAAAAAACTTGTTCCAAAACAAATTTGACAAATAAATGTCACTCATGTCACCTCCTTTAAATAACTAAAATATAGGGGCTGGAGAGATGACTCAGCGGTTAAGAGCACCCTCTGCTCTTCCTGAGGACGCGGGTTCGATTCCCAGCACCCACATGGCAGCTAACAACTGTCTGTAGTTCCAGTTCCAGGCAAACACCAAGGCAAATAAATAAATAAATAATTTAAAAAAACCTAAAATATATACATGTCACCATTAATACTTTCAACAAGTTTATCAGCGCCTCTGCTCACAGTAAAAAAGCCACTAAAAATGTCATTAATCATATACTATATGTTTTCACTGTGCTAAAACAGCCAAAATACATAAAAACTAACAATGGCCCAAGATACACTAACAATAAGTTTAGACAATTCTACTTATAATTAAAAATAAAACATGTCACTAAAATACCCTATAACCCACAAAGACAGATCTTCAATGATTCTCATCCCTAGAAGGCTCTGGGAGTTGTTTGGCTTAGAGTCTCCTGGATGTTTTCTTTGGCCTTCTAGCCAAATGGAGTTTTACCTAATGCGTACCGTTGTTTACAGAGATTTGAAGAACTCCCGTGAAAATTTCTGGAGCTTTTTCTCTTCCTGGCTCCTTATCTGGTGCATTGTTTTTCAAAGCCTAATGTCTCAGTGTCCTTAAGTGCTAGTCTGTTTCTCCTGAATTAAGCATGACTAATAATGTCTCCTTGGATTGTATCCTGTTCCTTCTCTCACTATCACAGTCCTGTGAAACATGTTGCTCAATGTCTGAAGCAGTTTTCATATTAATTAATGCATGTCCAGTTTCCCAAAGTTTAGGAAAGAGAGGTGTGTCTAAGGTTGAGGAGACAGAGCCCGGTGAATAAAATGCTTGCCATAAACTTTATGGCATGAGGACCAGAGATGAGAGTTCTGGTACCCACAGAGGTACCACTGGTGTGATAGCTTGCCCATAATCCCAACAGTAGGGGGATGTAGAGACAGGAGATACTTGGGGGAGGCTGGCTAGCTAGATTAGCTGAATCAGCTAATTCTGGGTTCAGGTGAGAGACACAGCCTCAATATATAAGGTGGGGAGTGACGGAGAAATACAAATGACCTCAACCTATGATTTCTACCTGCATGTGAATAGATGTGCATGTATATCCCCAACATGTGCAACTGCAGACATGACTACCAACACACACACACACACACACACACACACACACACACACACACACACAGAACATATTCACTAAAGAAGAATATGTCTGAATTCCATTCTTATCATATGGTTTGTGGCAGAAAGTATCCATGATTTGCCTTAATGGGAAATTTTAGTTGACTTTCATTTTCTACTGTTTGACTCAAAAGAGCAAGTGAGCTTCTAAAAGACCAACAGACACAAATTTATAGCTTTAAATCTCTTATTTCTATTTAAAATGGTAATTTTTTGTATGAACTAATATTTTTGAAATTCTTTAAGTGACAAGGAATAATCAAGACAAACAAAATAATTGTTCCTATAGGTAGATCTTTCCTATAGGTGCAGGTGATCATATGTACCTGGCCTACAATCATTATAGAACACAGATTGGCTTTCTACAGTATTTGTATCTCTCCCATTTAACCTTTCAATGTCAGATGTTCATTATGACAACTCTCTTCTTCAAAGATCCACCATGCCTATCAATGTCAGGTGATAAGCGGACTCAGGCATCAGGGCTGTCACCCTAGACATGTTGGCTTTCTTCATGGTGTCTTTCAGAAATCCAGGCTCCTTCCATGTTGCCACTGTTAAAAACCTAGTGGCCTATTATGATTCTATTTAGCAAGACAAAGGCAAAAGAACATTTAGGAGCAGATGTGGGAAACTATATAGACAAACTCTAAAAGTGGCACATGCCAGTTCTGTTTATGTCCCTTTAGCTGGATCTTAATCATAGGAACAACATAAGGCACATACTCATTTGTAAGCGAGACTTGGAAATTTAACTTAACTCCGTGTCAGTGGAGAAGAAGAAAGAATGTTCAGCTGACACACAGCAGGAGGTTTAGGAGCATGCAGATCGTTTTTCTTTCTCATGCCTCAGTTCTGTTTTGGAGTATAACATCTCTGAAAGAAACACTTGGTACAGATTTTCTTGTTTTTGAACTATTCCTTTTGTTCTCTTTTCTTTCTCTCTCTCTCTCCTTCCTTGTACATTTCTCCTCCTTTCAGAAGCTTTACAATTTCCAAATACTTGGCTTGTCTCTGGACTATCCTAGCAAACCAGAACAAGATAAAGTCTCCACTGCCATTATAAATTTTAATATTTTAAAATTATATTTAATTAATTATTATTTAGAATTATTATATTATAAAATATAATATAAAGTATATATCACATACTTAACATTTTACTTAGCAACGCATGGAATAATATCAACTTATGACTGAAAATGAAAACTGTTTTCAGCAGAGTTAGAAGTAACAAGAAAATAAAACTCATGGAAAACTTATATAAAAAATAGATCTTCTCTATTTCCCCTTCCCAGGGGCATTCATGGATGTCTCTCTTTAGCTCCTCCTGTTACCTAGCTGCTTGGGGTTTGTGAATTGTAGCCTAGTTATCCTTTGCTTTATGTCTAAAATCCATTTATGAGTGAGTATATATGATGATGCCTGCCTTTCTGGGTTTGTGTTACCTCACTCAGGATAACACTCTCCAAATCCATCTATTTGCCTGCAAATTTCAGGATGTTATTTTTTTTTCCTGCTGAATAGTACTCCATTGTGTAAATGTACCACATTTTTTAAAATCTATTCTTTAGTTGAGGGGCATCTAGGTTGTTTCCAGGTTCTGGCTATGCTGCTACAAATAATGCTGCTATGAACATAGTTGAGCTAATGTCCTTGTAAGAATGTGCATCCTTCGGTTAATGACCAATAGTGGTATTGCTGGATCATTGCAGAGAGTGATTCCCAGTTTTTTGAGGAACCACCATACTGATTTCCATAGTGGCTGTACAAATTTACATTCCTACCAGCAATGGAGAAATGTTCCTCTTGCTCCACATCCTCTCCAGCATAGGCTATTGTGGTGATATATATATATCTCAAAGAGAGAAATGCCACAGTCAAATTTCACCCAGTTATCTTCCAGTTTCCTCAGCCTCCTGGTCATTCTAATGCCCCATCTGTCTTCCTACACTTACCTTAAATACCTTCTTTGCCCAGCTGTATCACATTCAGGTTAAGGTTAAAGATGTGCGCTACTACTATTTGGTAGTTAGCCTTGAACTCATGAAACGCAGAAAGCTCTGGAGTTATATATGGTATTAAAAGTGTGTGGCATCACTGCCTGGTTGTTTGACCTTATACTCACAGAGATCCTCTGGATCCCTGTGCTGGGATTAAAGGTGTGAATTACCACTACTCTGTTATCCCTTGAACTCACTGAGATCCAGAACAATCTCTGACTCTCAGTTGGTGGAACTAATGGTGTGTGCTCCCTCTGCCTGACTTGACTGTGGGTGAATCTCTTCTCTGATATTCCAGACTGGTTTTACTAAATATATAACATATCACTACAGGTTATCATCTGTGTTTTTAATCTTAGTCATTCTGACAGGTGTAAGATGGTATCTCAAAGTTGTTTTGATTTGCATCCCTCTGATGGCTAATGATGTTGAACAATTCTTAAGTGTCTTTCAGCCATTTGAAATTATTCATTTGAGAATTGCCTTGTTAGCTCTGAACCCCATTTCTAAAATTAGGTTATTTCTTTTTTTGGCCTCTAGTTTCTTGAATTTTTTAAATATATTTTAGAGATCAGCCCTCTGTCAGATGTAGGGTTGGTGAAGATCTTTTCCCATTCTGTAGTCTATCGTTTTGTCCTATTGACAGTGTCCTTTGCCTTATAGATGCTTTATAACTGAGAATTTTGAAGACAGAAAGATTGAGCTCTTACATACATTTGTGGGTGTCATGTCAGGACTGGGGGTAGGCCGGACATGAATCCATAGAGTTGATCAAGAAGTCAAGGAGAAGCAAAGCTGATGTGAAGATAGGGAGGTAAAGACCAGTGGTCCTTGAGGAAATGAGAATCATTGGGTGTTGTGGAATATTCCTTTACACTGTGTGAAGATGTATCACTGTTTAATAAAAAGCTGAATGGTTAATAGCTAGGCAGGTGGTATATTGCAATTGAGTTTGACTGAAGATCAGAATCAGTCAAGTTGTAGATTTGGTAAGGCATAGTGGGAATGTAAATTTTCACTTTTTTGAGTGTTTTTTTTCTCCACCTGCCAAAGTGGCTATATAATTTTTGCATTTCTACTAACAATGTGTGAGATTTTTCTGATCTCTAGTTTCTCACAAAACATTGGTGTTGCCATTTCTGTGATTTTGGCAGTTCTGATAGGTGAATATTATTACCTCATTGGTGTCTTAGTTGTTGCTTCTTAATGATGTATGATACTGGTGTGGTCTGAATAGAAAATTTCCCCATACGTTCATGTGTTGAAGAATTTGGAGGAGTAGGTGACACCTCAGGGTATGGGGCCTAGTTGGAGATAGGTCACTGGGAACAGGCACTATACTTTACACCTTGTCCTGCCTCTTTCCCACCCTCCTCTCACTTTCCAGCTAGCACACTATAACCAGTTCTCCTCTGTTACACCCTCATTGCCATGACAGCCTGTCTTCCATGAAGACCAAAGCAATGGAGTCTGCCAAAATTGGGTACCAAATAAATCCTCCTAGACAGTGTTTCTCTTAGGTATTTGCCTAAGCCTGGGAAAATTTAGCAATGCAGATGTTGAGCCTCTCTTAAATGTCTACCCACCATCTGCTTCTCTCCTCTTGAGACACCTGTTCTGGTGTTTTACTGAATGTGCTTCCTTTCTATTGTCCTTATTTTTAATTTTTATTTCTTCCAGAGTGTTTCTGTATATGTTATGAGTTCTCTGTGTATTTTGAGAAACACTCCTTCGCTAAACACACATATATATTATATATATGTGTGTGTCTGTGTGTGTGTTTGAAACTATTTCCTTCCTATCTGTACTTATCACTTTCTTGACATTGGTTTTTGCTGGGTAGAACTTTTATATGTCTGAAATTAATATAGATACTCTAGCATTTTTGATGAATGCTAGCATGAAAGATCTCCTTTCATTTATATATGTTCTGCTTAAAGTGGACTCTTCTGTAGAGAACACAATTGACTCATTTTATGTGCTGGGGAGTTTATCTGAGGATTGTACACATTGGCAAGTATTCTACCAATGAGCTATATCCCTGCCTTTGGTTTTCTTTTGAGACATGATCTCAATGTATAGTGCAGGCTATGTCAAATTTACTATGTACTATGTAATACTTACTTACTTTCTGTTCCATAGGCCTGATTATACCCATACAATTACTATGTAATTAACTACAGAGTAAGTCTGACTACTAGGAAGTGGAATTTACAATCCTTCAAGTGGTGGGATTATAGGTGCATAGCACCATATCTAGACTATTTTTTTGGTCTACTATGATATTCTCTATGTTTTAGTTGCTGTAATTAAGCTATTGACATTTAATGTGATTACTTATGTCACTGGATTAATAACTACCTTTAAATTAATGTCTCCTGTGTATTGCCTGTGTCCTTTTCTATTTTGTTTTGTCTTTTCTGCCCTTTCTGTTTGTAACTGAACATTTTATATGATTCCATTTTCTCTGCTTTTTTAGCATTCTGTTGTATCTTACCTTTTGGGTGGTTGCTTTAGAGTTAATAATACACACAACTAATTCAAATCGACCTTTAAATAGCACTGGATTTTGTTATGAGTAATATGAGTACCTTGTAATTTATATTTCATTTTTATTACTTTATTACAGTGCTTTCTGCCCCCAGATTAGGTTTCTCTGTATTGCCCTGGCTGTCCTGGAACTTGTTCTGTAGACCAGGCTGGCCTGGACCACTGCCAGGTCCAAATGTATTTTTACCTTCAGCATTGTAAATGGATGCAGAGCTTTCTGTCCCATTAGCCCAATTATACCCATTGGTTGTTTCCCATTTTACCACACAGAGGCTTATATTAATTATAAATGTTTGGCTGATGGCTCTGGCTTATTACTAATAGCTCTTATATTTTAATTAACCCATTTCTATTAATCTATGCATCACTACGTGGCTTATCAGTTTTTTGGCATCCTGCACCTTGCGTGACTGGCTGGATGTCTGTCCTGACTCTGCCCTCCTTTCTTAGTTTGATTCTACCACCCAGCCTTATCTTGCCTTGCCATAGGCCCAAACACCTTTATTATCCACCAATGAGAGCAATACATATTCACAGTGCACAGAGGTCAGTCCCACAGCATAGCATTTCTTCTGGATTCTCTTTCTGGCACTTGCCCTTTTCTGTCCCTCTGTTCTTACAGGGTGTGCATACATTTATTGCAGCCCTTGGGATAGTAATCCCATTATAAAACAATTCCAAGTCTGTTGAATTGAGCATCTCTGTCATATCTGGGCCTGATTCTGATGTATATTGTGCCTCTTATTACTGTGGTATCTTTTTTCTTGGCTTTTAATACTCCTTGTATTTTTTCCCTCATTAGCTAGACATGATATACTACTGTGTGTAGGAACTTTTACAAACAAACCTTCAATATGCATTGGGTAAGGCGTAGAGTGAGAGAAAGTATTCTATAATAGCCAGTGGTTAGGTCTCAGGATTTTAGGAAGCCCATGATTCCAGACTTTGTGTTTCACAGCCTTTGTCTCACCTTCTTAGGTGAGCATAGATAGCTAGGGCAACCTAGAACTGAACATTTTCCTACAGTTGATTTGTTTGGCCCTGAAAAGTCCTCTGAGGTTTAGATTTCTATTGACAGCTTCTCCTGGGGGGCACTATGTGTGATGTTATCCATTAACTTGATGGGATCTAGAATCCTCTGGAAGATGGCCTCTGGACATGCCTATAAGGGACTGTCTTGATTACATCAATTGATGTGGGAAGGCCTGTCTTGATGGTACGTGGGTCTGTTCCTTAGAGATTCTGCACCATATAAAATGGCGGACTCATGCAGAACATTGGATGCATGTGTACTTCCTCCTTCTGTCTGTTGGGTGTATGTGACAGCTGTGCCAAGCACCTGCCTTGACTTGCCTATCATGATAACTGTACCTCGAATTGTGAGCCTGCATAACCCCATCCTCCCTTAGGTTGCTTTTGTCAGAGTAGCTGATGAACACAAAAGGAGAATAAAGGATGACTCCATGTTAAGAGGAATGGCTGTTTGGCAGACTTCAAATTAGTTACCCCTCCCCTCTCACCACAGGTGATTCGTGAGCTCCTGAAAGCAATATGCATACAGACACACACACACACACACACACACACACACACACACACACAATGTGGAGGTGTCTTTCTCTTAACTCTCATGGTTTTCACATTACTGTCTGTCTAGCAGTGTTCAGCTTTTCCTGCCTCAACACTGGGCATCAGTTTACTCATCTCTAACAGCATCAGTTGGGAAAGCCACACCTCATTGTCCTTGGAAAATTATACCATCTCCCTAACACCCCAAGGATTGCCTTTCAGAAGCACACACTAGGTTTCCCTACTTCATCTGAGGCTGATTGTCAAGGAGGTTTCTGGGTCTAAGTTTCTACGTTTGTAACATGGGATTGGTTTTTCTTTACCTGTCTCGCCAGGAGTTTTTGGCAGCATCTTTCACTGTGATTTTCCACCTGACAGATGCGTGAGGGGGTTCTTTCTTGCTAGTTTGGCCATTTATGTTTTTCCATGTTGTGGAAATGGCTTGAGACATTTTACCTACCAGCTTAGACTCTTGCCACTGTAGTTTTGATTCCAGAGTCAATATCTTCTCCCTTTTTGTGATAAGCTGGAGTGCCTAGAACACTTCTTTAGAAAGTTTGTCTTTTGAGAGTTGCAAGGAGTGTTGCTAATAACTACTTCTGGATAGCAGGGCACTGTGGTGTGTGGCTGCTCCATGGGCAGATACAGTTTCCTCCTGATAAAATGAACACCCAGAGCTGAGAAGGGGTGAGAGGTCTGTTCCTAAGTCAGTGCACTTCTTCTCTATATAGGCATTTGATTTTTAAAGTGTCTGTGTCTTCTCAAGGTCATTCTCAGGACTCTTAGCAACAGGCTTGTTCTTTATTGGAGAAAAGCACAGTGGAAACACAGAAGTAAATTTTTAAAAATCACCTCTGAACTTACTATCTTATCAAGAGGATCAGGAGTGCCTTGACCTGTAGTCTGCTCTCCATGGAAATCACTCCAGAATTCTGACTTGTATACAAGCAGGGCCTAGTTCTATAGGCAGGTGGGACTAGATGTTATGACTAAGCTGTCAAATAACGCAGCTAATTACTTATAAAAATCTAAGAATTGGGGTGCAGAATATAAGTGTGATTAAAAACAGATTTATCACCACCAAACGCTAGCTCAATGTGTGGAGGCTGTGACCCCTGAGGCAAGTGCATTTTTTCCTTTCACTTTTCCCCAACCTGCATAATTGAGAAAATAATAGCACCCATCTCATATGGTTTTCGTTTTGAGTTCTTAATGAGACTGGCACAGGATCAGGGATCAACAATATGTTCTGTTTTATGCAAGTCTTTAAATTCCCAGGGGTGTGCCTGGAAAAACCTTTGAAACCTTGTCTGACAATGGCTTTTTGAGATCCATCAATGCAAGTCTTGATTCTGCCAGCAGGAGTTCATTCATTGATTATTTTAAGCCACCTATTTGTAGAACCAAATGTGGAGAAAAAGAAAATAGGCCTCTTCTCCATTTCTGGTACATCACCTCACTAAGTGAGAACTTGGATGCCTTTTCAGAAATACAGAAGTAAGAAAGAGATGCTTTTTAAACAGCTTTAAAAAATTAAAATTATACATATATTTCTTAAAGTCATATACATATGTACATTTAACATCTCTCTATATTTCTCTCTACCTATATATCAACTTTAAGATATATATGCATATATATATGTCTTATATATATTACCATTTGATATATATGTATATGTCAGTTGGTAATGGTAAAAGACATTGCCTACCCTTTTGATTCCATTCCTCCTGGTCCCAGATTCCTTGTTTCCTAAGGTACCCACTTTCAACCCTTGTAGATATTGTATTTGGTATTTGACTCCCTGTCTCTATATAATATGCTTACACTTCTTGATATTTAAAGTTTTTGATTTTTTATTTGACTTTGTAATTTGAGGGAAGAAAACTCAGAAGCTCTTACATCACTCTCCCATACCTACTTGCACTTACACACACGTATATTTGATTTTAAACATACCTGGAGAGGGGAAGAAGAGGGATACGTTACATTAAAGATGTTTAAAAAAATCACAGGAAATTATTTTATATTTATTTAAAATTACATGTAATATAATGTAAACACACACACACCTGAAATTATGTCACTTGCAGGGACAATATTTCTCCTCCAATATAGACTATCCAACAAATCTCAGTGGCCGGTATGAGAAACCTTTGACTTATTGGTTGGGGGAGTTCAACAGACCCCTCTGACTCCCTCAAAACCAATATAGGCTACTGCCCTTGGCTTTGATGCCTTCCAGAAAAAGAGAGAATGGCAACCCTGCTGCTGAAGACCCACACAGATCCTGGTCCTCCTTCCTTCTTTAAGTTGGCCCACTGTTTTGTACCTAAAAAAACAAAAGGAGTTTGAATATTCTAGGTTTTAGCAAGTCTATAGTCAGTTTTTTTTCTATTGTCATACTTGTTGATAAATTAGAATTCTAGGTTAAATTTTTTTCCCTTCAAAATTTTGAAGCAATTTCCCTGTTACTTTTGGGTTTCCAGTTTGCTTCTGGGAATGCCAAGATGGCCACGCCTCCTAACCATCTTTATGCGGCTTTCTTTTTAAACTCATCTGGCAGAATTTTTGGAACATTCTGTTTCTAGTGGTTTGAAATCTTACTCTGACATGACAAATTGCATATGTTTTCACTTCGTGCTGGCACTTGCTGGGTTCATTCAACTTATAAATTCATATCTTTCAATTTGGGAACATTTTTCTTGAATAAGATCTTCTTAACCCCTGAATATTTATTTCTGCATGGGCTTTTTTTTTTCTATGACAGCAATTGTTCAGACATTGTATCTTCACAGTCATTTATCTGCTTTTTAAAGGCATTTTTCCTATTGTTTTTTTCCGAAATGACTCATCAACTTCATCTTCTATCATTTCTAATTGTATTTTCATCTCTGTTCTGCTTTGTCTGTGTGTTTCTATGGTATTTGATTCTTCATGAATCCAAAGACTTCTTTTTTTTCAAGAATATTAATAAAAATAATGAAATTTTCTGCCTTTTTATTATCTTTGCTATGTATAACTCACACAGTTATAGTGCTATACAATAACATTGTCATTCATGATGGTGTCATGACAAGTGGTCTTATGGGATCATTATGAAACTTAAAACTTCCTAGAGTCAGTGATGTCAGAGCCTTTGCAACACCATGATGAAACTCCTTTCTCATGTTTGTGGTGATGCTGTTATTGATCTGCCCCCTCCTCTGCCAATGCTACGAGGGTATCTCATATTCAATTATGCATGTACATGAAACTTTGTAATAGTGTGTTACTGATTTATCACTAAGAACTATTATTTCTTTTTCTATTTATAAAAATGGCCAAGGAGCTGGGTTACTGCTTAGTTGGTAGGATTCTTGCTTTGCTTACAGTTTCTGAGTTTGAGTTCCAGAACTCACAGGCAGAAAGTTGGATATGATGTTGAATGTTTTCAATCCCAGTGCTGAGAAAGCAGAGGTGGATGGATCCTGGGACTTGCTGACTGACCAGCTAATTTCACTTAGATAGTTGTAGGCCAGCAAGAAAAATGGTGCCTGAGAAACACCACCTCAGGTTGTTCTGGATGTTCATATGCAAACACATGTATGAATATACACACCCCTACATATACGCATACACACATACAACCATAAAACATTATTCTGTCTTAGGCTGGCTGCAATCTCAGATATCTCATGTTGACTGCCTCTTTTGTTTACATAAGAAGGCCCTATTGAGACACTTCCCTGTGCCACTTACTTTATATAAACATACTCTGTGATGATTACATTGCATAGAGATAAATTCTATGCCCTATACATTTTTCAGAGCATGTCCTTGTGGTTAAGTGGAACATGGCTGTATTTTGAAATATTTTTGTAATATACCTGCTTTCCTCTCTTGGATGGAAAATTATCTCATAGATAAGTACATTTGTAATCCTTCTCCTTAGCACATAGATAATCAGCAGCCCAGTGTGACAGCAAGGTAAAAGCAAAGGTAAATAGAGAGAAACAGAAAGGCATGGAACATAAACCTTCCATTAGTGTTGAGATACCTAAGCCCATTGAATTGGTCAGGTTTTTTTTTTTTCCCAACCATGTCATGACTATTGTGTTTGTTTATGATACAGGTCTGAGAACCATTGGCGTTATCACAAAGCTGGATCTCATGGATGAAGGAACGGATGCCAGGGATGTGCTAGAGAACAAGCTGCTGCCTCTTCGCAGGGGTAACGTTCCATGCTTTCTGTAGGCTTGTTCATAGTAAGGCAGAGAAATGAATGGTGAGCCACAGGGAGGCTTGGCTTTACTGCTTCCTCTGTTAAAAGAGAGTGATTTATTATTAGCTACACTTCATAGGGAATGGCACAATATTTCCAAGTGTTGTATTAAAGAACATTTCAAAAGGAGAACTATTTCTTAAAATAACAGGAATAGGAAAACAGGGAAAGGAAGGAGCTTGAAGAAAGGTTATAAATATTCATCACAAGCTACATAAATATACACAATTCTTTTTTAAGTCAGATATTTACTTGCCTGCTATATGATACAGTTGTTGAGATAAAGTTCCTTAAAGTATATCGAGCTTTAAAAGATGAAAGACATTATTCTGTTGATTTCAACAATTTATCAATAGTCAAATCAGTGTATTTATTGAATAGTGAGGTTTTGGATGAAGTGTTGTAAGGAGACTCAGTCTTTAGACCTTAAAGTTAATTTTGCCTGTTGGAGAGTCTTCGGGTTTCTCTAGAATAAATGACAGGAAGTGTGCCAAGTCCCATAGATTTGTGTTTTGTTTCAGGCTACGTGGGGGTGGTCAACAGAAGCCAGAAGGACATTGATGGAAAGAAGGACATTAAGGCCGCCATGTTGGCAGAAAGGAAATTTTTTCTCTCTCACCCAGCCTATAGACATATTGCTGATCGTATGGGGACTCCCCACCTCCAGAAGGTCCTGAATCAGGTAAAATTTTTCTTTCAAGCAGTATGTACAATTATGAAATGTGTAAATTACTAGAATTAACATTTCTTAGTATAAAATTTTCCTAGATGAGAAACCCATCTGGGAACCATCTGGAAAAGGAACTAAGCCCTCCAAGGATAGGCAACTGTCCACTGGCATGGGCAGTATGTGGAACCTCAAGGGGAGAGTTCATACTGTGTTTGTGTTCATGGACTAGCATGGAGCCCATTCCCTACAGAAAAACACCTAACCCAGTCTTGATATTAGGATGAGGAAATCGGATTTGCCTGGAGTGAATGCTAAGCTAATTCACCTTGGGATCTCTTGCCCTTTCTGGGGAGGAAATGGGGAGGAGAGAGGCTGAAGGCTGAGGGAATTGGAACAAGGGGATACACAGATTAAAAAATGAGACTTTATTCTATAAAAATAAAAAATGAAACTCTGCTTTTGATAATTTTTAAAAATCAATGATTAGACCCAAACAATAATCTTTTTCATTGAATTGAGTTCACCTCAATATTGGTGACTATAGTCAAAGCAAAACCGCACACTGATTTAGGAACAGTGAACTAGAGGTTTAGGACAGGGAACACATGTGTGAGCATGGACTCACTCACAATATACAGTGTCTTAAGTTAAACTTACGCAGCTCTGACAAGGTAGTCTCTTTGGATCTCTTTCGGATGCCAAGCTGTGATGGTTAGGTTAGATTTTTCCATTAACTTTTTTATGGTTTTGTTAAATCTTTATTGGTTCCTTAATTTAAAATATTGAAACAATAAATCTTGATGAAATAATCATTGATTTCCACTAATCCAAAACACCTTTTCCAGATAACACACTCATTCAAAATACATACAATTGGAATTGGCATTCAGGCTACCCTCTCCTGCAAACCACATACAGAATTACGTACACAATTTCTATAAGTCCTCATGGGACCTACTTAGATATCTTCTTTCCATGAGGGAGGTGAACACTGTGGCAAGTATAGGTGGTCACTGAATACAGGCTTCTTTCTTGAGTTTTTATTGCATTGACTTTCTTTTGTGAGTAACTTCTGTCACAGATATCCTAATATTTCTATATGAACTCTTCTCTATGTACATAATCTGTCAACAAATCAGGTAGTCACAGATGTTCTGATGTTGGCCCGATGAAGGAATCAGCTAAGGTTGTCATGGTAACAGTAGCTAATATAGTATCTGAAGCACTTTGGCCAAACAAGTGAGGAAGCTGTAGAAAACTAAAGATCAGTAGTATACTTTTAGGTAGCGTAACAAACTACCATAAACATAAGCTTTTTAATTAAGAGCAAATGCACATTTTGAAGCCAGGAGGCAGCATTTGGCTATATCACTTAAGACACCAATATACTTTAAAGTGTCATCTAAGAACTACAGTATTCTACCAATGTGGCCAGTGCTAATAACATTGTCTATCTTACTGCTTTCATATCTGAATTGGTCTAAGAAAGTGATAAAAAAAAGACTGATAAATAACTAGGGGAAATTCACCATTATAACTGGGTATTTAAGTCAGAGATGAGGAAGGTTTTGAATAGCAGAAAAGCAGAAGGGCATGATTAGCATTTAGACGATAGGTGATCACCAAGTTAAGGACACAATTGGATTATTAATGTTGAATGAAATCTGACTGGATTTTGTACTGAAGATCTTTTCTTTCTATATAATCACCCCCTGTTGCTTCACATATAGTCACTCCGTGTGTCAGCATAACTTCATGAGTGGTCTGATGTGTAGCTAGAATGGGAGAGATGGAAATGGTGTGGCTTTCTTTTTAAGGGACTAAGAGGAATGCAGCCATGGCTGGAAGACATGAGAAAGGGTGTGTGTGCACTGAGAAGTAAAGCTGAGAAGGCAGACCATCGCTAGGGCCTCTTATGCTCATAAGCGGAAATAGAAGCTTTTTGGTATTATCCTGAGGAGACAGATTTTATTTCAAGAGATCCCCGATAAAGGTAATAAAAGGGTCAGATTGGTGAGTTTAAAAGATATGTAAGCCACAGGCAGGAAGATTAATTTTAGACCAGTTAGAATTAAAATTGGGGTGATCAGTTAAGAGTAAAGTGAAAAAATATGGTAGCTTGGTCTTTGTTAGGGCTAGGAGATTAGAGAAATAAGAATTGATAACTCAAAATGAGCTTGTGATGGATGATGCAATACTCTTTGATAAGCAACTAAGTTAATTTCCAAGCTTCCAGACCGTTAAGATGTTGGATACCTGTAGGAAAAGATGACTGTGTTGGTTGGCTTTCATTGACAGGATAAAATAACAACTTACAAAGCAAAGAGATTTATTTTTGGCTTGTGGGTTCAGAGGATTGAGTCCATAGTCACTTGATTCTATTGTGTTGGACCCCAAGCAACACAGTACATTGTTCTAGGAGCTCATGGAAGAGAAGGCTACTCACCTCCTGGTGTCCAGGAAGGAAAGAAGGGACCAACGTCTCAATGTCCTTCAAGGGCATGCTTCCAGCAATCTTCTTTCTACTAGCCCAATGTCCTTAGTATTCAAACAACCTTCCAATAGTAACATAGGTTGGTGACAAAACTTTTAACATGTGGGCATTTGAGGACACTGCAGATCCAAACTATAGCTGTCAGGTAGTTCATTTGGTTATGTTGAAGCTGAGTATCATTCATAGACTTAAGAGATTGCTAAATACATATGCCCACAGAATGGATAAGAAGTCCTGTTTGGAGGTAACATGTTAGCAGGAATAGTTGTTTGGATATTTACCAAATCCATAGATAGAATGGAGATGCTTTAAAATAGAACATTCACTGAGTTGAGAAGAGACATAGGATCCATAGTTGAAATTTTCAATGTTATCTGTCTGGTGAGAAGGATTGTTACAGGAGCTGGAGAAGACACCTCAGAAATGATTAGGGAAAATTAGAGGACTAAAGTTCCGGGCGTCATGAAGAAAGCCCCAAACCAAGAGGGACATAGTGCTGCTCTACTACTGAGATGTTGTCATTTCCTGACAGCCCGTGTGGCATCAGGTGATTGCTGTTTTTCACGGTTGCTGTTCTTATATTTATTTAGGTCCTTGTCTTTTGTGACATTGTTACTGGAAATGCAATTCTCTTCATCCTACAGTTTCCTCCCTCATAGCCGCAATAGAAGCTCCTGTCCAAGAACCACAACAATTCAGACTTGTTAGTAGTGAGTGATATTAAGTGACCCTGGGTTAACTGAATACTTACGTTCATTCAAATAACCCAAGACAAGTTAGAAGAATTCATTCACTCATTTATTCTTGTTATTATTTATTTATTTTTTCCCTTGCTTTCACTTGTTTTCCATTTTTCCTGTGTTTCTCTGAAGTTTATATTACCTCCTGTTTTTATTACCAGTTTATTACTTCAGTGGGTCAGGAATCTTTGTTTCTCTTATTTCATATTTATAAAACCTCATTGTAGAAAGAACACATGACAGAAAACTGGACAGTTGTGTTTTTTGCTCACATTTGCCTTTAATTATACATATGCCTTTAGATCGATTCTTTCGGAAACATTTGTCCTACTGAATTTCAGATGCAAACTTACAGCAGAGGCATTGTCAATCAAATGACTGGGTAGGGATGCCAGGGGCAGAGAGATATCCCTTTCTTAGTCATGGAACTTTTTAAACCAACTCCTTGAAGGCATAAAGCAGTGACCAGTCAGAGCTAGATGGACAGCTGGAGGAATGTGAAGGGGCCTGACTGAGACCCAAAGTACAGAGAAAGTTAACAGCAGTAGCTACCAGTAGCACTGTTGACCACCTGAGTGCCATCAGGATGCTCGTCCATTTGGTAATGAAAACATCAGGTAGTGCCCAAGACTCTCAGATTCCAACATATCTAATATTTTTTTCTTATTTTTTTTTGAGTCAAGATTTTTTTTTTTTTGTATATTCCTAGCTGTCCTAGGACTCACTTTGTAGACCAGGTTTGCCTTCAACTCAGAGACCTGCTACCTGAGTGCTGAGATTAAAGGTGCTAATGTTCCTTTGTGTGAATAGCAATCTAAATTACCCCAGTTGTAACAACATGTGCAGGGCAGCACCACAGTAACTTCAGGTACATTTTTAGCAGGGTGTGGTAGGTCAAAAAAAAAAAAGATAACCTAAGTGAGTAATTGGAGGACTTTTGTGTGTCTCCAAAAGGCAGTGGAAACAGTGGACACTGCTTCCTCCTCTCTGTGGACACAGTCCATTCCAAATGCACATGCCAGTTCTAAGCGGGCAACAGGGGAGCCGAAGTTTATCTCATGAGCTGATCTTCACTCATACATATGTCTGGTTTTGCTGTGTTTTATTTAGCAACTTACCAACCACATTCGAGACACCCTACCCAACTTCCGGAACAAACTGCAGGGGCAGCTGCTCTCCATAGAACACGAAGTAGAAGCCTACAAGAACTTCAAACCGGAAGACCCCACAAGGAAGACAAAAGCCCTGCTGCAGTGGGTCACCTCTCTGTTTGTTTATTCATTTGAAATGGTTTGCTTTGCCTTTATCTGTTTATTGTGCTGTTTTCCAGAAGCAGTGAGAAGCATAGATGAGCTTCTGTGTGTTACACAGTGACCTTTGAACCATTTATGTTTTCCCAAGAAACACTTGTCTATTTTACTGTTACTGTAAATGTAATCAGTTGCCATCTCTATGGGTTCGGTCAAGGGGTAACACTAGCAGTGATAAGACAGGAGAGCTTTCCCCACTTAGCCTCAGAAGTAAGTAGAGATGAGCATATTGTCCATGTGAGTCTAGAGAGCTCACCTTATTATCTTTATCCCACGTTCTCAAGTGATTTGCCCGTGTGTATATTTCAGTAGGATGAGAATGAAATAGTTAAAACACTATAGAGAATAAGGCCACATTTCAGTTGCCTTTGACTTCTTGTTAGTGATTTTAATAGGCTGTTTAAACTTCAAGCATAAAAACTCACATAGGGCTTTTACTCTGTCATGACCTTCCCATCTTTTCCCTGGGTTGGCAGGGTAGGATAGCAGAGAAGTTAGAGACATTGGTTCCTTTCTTCTCTCCTTTGACCCCTCTTGACCTTGCTTGTCCCTTTTTCTTTTATTTCCTTTTGATGTATATTTTTTATTTAGATTTTTTTCATATGTATCACTGTTCCCCCCTCCCTTTTCTTCTCCCAGTCCCTCCCAGCTCCCCCCCAGTCCCCCTCCATCCATTCCCCAAGGAAGGCTAGGAGTCCCAACTCGGGTCAGTTCAGTGTGGCGTATCCAGCTGAGGTAGGTCCTAGTATTAAGGCTGGGTTAGGTTTTCCTCTGTAGGAAATGGGCTGTAAGATGCCAGTTCATGCACAGAAACATAGTCTGATCCTGCTGCAAGAGGCTCTACAAACCGCCCATAACCATTTGACAGTCATCTACCTTTGGAGGGTTTAGTTTCTTTCCCTGAAGGTTCCTCAGCGATAGCTCAGGTCAGCCATCTCTGTGGGTCTTCTCCTTATGATCCTGATCCCTTTACTCATATACTCTTTCCTCAGCTGGACAGGGAGCTCAACCTGGTGCTTAGCTATGGATTTCTGCTTCTGTCTCTATCCATTGCTGGATGAGGGTTCTATAATGACACTTAGGGTGGTCATCCATTTGATTATAGGAAAGTCCTGTTTAGGCACCCTCTCTGCTATTGCTTGGAGTTCTAGTCAGTCACTTATCCATTTTTCTTGTGCTTGAAGTTGCACTAGATCTGTCTCAACTGGAAGAGTGCTATCTAGTATTCCTATACACCTGAGTTGTCTATCAAAGACACCTTTTATAATACTATTTATTTATTTATATTTATGTGTATTGTGTATGTATGTGTAGGGGGCATGCTTGCATATGAGGGTGTATGAATGTAGGTCAGACGTCAACATTGGATGTCTTCTTTGATTGCTCCCCACTCTAATTTTTGAGACAGGATCTCTCATGGAACCCAGAGCTCATCAGTTTAGCTAGGCGCCCTATCTAGCAAGCCCAAGAGAGTCTCTCATCTCCCCCACCTTCAGTGGCAGATTGCTAGTTCATGATATTGTGCCTGGCTTCTTATGTGGCTGCTAGGATGAACTCAGGTCCTCCTACTTATATAGCAAACAGTTTACTGACTAAACCACTTCCCTGGCTATTTTATGGCACTTTTATTCTTTGTACATCAAAGCAAAATTAATTCCTTTCTGTTTTATTTAACCAGTCTTCACTATGTAAGATTCCTTTTTCCTTGCATCCTCACTCTGTGTTTGTGTGTGTGTGTGTGTGTGTATGTGCGTGCATGTGTGTGTGTGTGTGTGTATGTGTGTGTATGTGCATGTGTGTGATCCCTATATGTTCCACAGCCAGCAGTGAAGAAAGACAAGAATGAAACTCGATTCAATACTACTTAGTTAGCTGGTGCTGGATCAGACTTCTGGAGTTTGGCATCAGGTGGCTGACTTTAGCCATATTTAAGCACAGCACAATTCTGGGGAAAAAAAGTTTCCTGCTGACAACTAGCTCAGTCTCAAGTGTACAACAAAGCTTAAGACATGTTTACATTGAAACTCTTTACAAAGTCCATATGGCATCTCCCATAAAGATGGGCTCTGATGACTCAGGAACAGTGCTCAAGATAAGGGTCTAGGGATAATGGCCGAGGTAAATACAGTGTCTGTGGGAGTCAGGATGAGCCTGGCCCTAAGATAACATACAAGTCATTTAGGCTCTTGTAAAGTACAAGTGACATCTCTCATAAGGATGAGTTTTATTGACGGAGAAGCAATGCTCATGATTTAGAAGGGGAAAGTATGGGATAAGCAAACATAATATTCTGGGGGATTCCAGTAAAGCCTGGTCCTACAGATAGCAAAAGATCACCAGTTGTAAACTAATCCTTTCCTGGCTTTCTGGTTTGGAAGATGAGCAAACATCTTCCTTTGGAGAGAAAAGCCTGCATGTTTAACTTTCCTGGCTTCTGCAGTGTTATCTGTGCACACAAGGACCTCTTAACCTCTACACTTCACAATGATTTCTTTCTTATATTTGTCTAATCTCTTCCTTACTTGATATGTTCTAGAGTTTTGGGTTTTTTTTTGCCATGGTTGTCCAGCTTAAGCCCTATGATAACCACCTTCTGGAGTGAGTGCCCACACACAGTGATGTGATTAGCTCTTTCCTGCCTTATTCATCCAGCAGAAATGATGTAGTTCTTCCTGTAAACCTGGGCTACTTTGCTAATTTTATGACTTGTATAGTGTTCTCCTATGGGCAGAGATCTGGCATTATACCCCTGTCTCAGCTCTTTGGAAAGAGGAGGAGACAATCTTTTTTCAAATGTGAGAGGATGCTTTGAAATGCATTCCGTGTTTTTTGCTCCGGTCAGAAGTAAAATATTATTTGTGATACTGAGCAAGGTATCACAAAGATATTGAACCCATTTTGGTGTTTGTTGCACCAGTGATGGTCATAGAAGGAGATTTAATTTTGTGGTTTTGTTTTTGAAGAGATTTCTAGATATTCATATTGTTTCAGCGGCATCTTAATTGCATCATGTTATATTTCACTTAAAAATAATACCATACCAAAGAAGAAAAAAATTAAGTTTAGAACTCTCCTTAAGTCTGTGTTTTCTTGACTTTGGTTAAAGTCATAAAATCCCTCAAGTTACATAGAAAAGAAACATATTTATACTGAGGTCATACGTTGTTATCTCAACACCCACCTGAAGCGAGGATGCAGAGACTGGTCCTTGCCTCTGTGACTGCACGGCATTAGATTGTTGACTGGACACGTGATTCATCTCCTCCTCGTGTTCCGCCTTTCTGGACACATCCTTTTATTCCTGGTTCCTGCCATCCTTCCACGCACCCTACTCAGACTCTGGCTGTGCAGTGAACGGGAACCTTTGCCCTAGAGGAGATAGAGGGTCATGAATACACACATGTAAATTAGTGTCAGACTAATAAATTCTGTTTACCAGAGGGAGAGAGTGTTGGAGCCCACAGGAGTCAGGTAGACGTGAGAAGTACTAATTCCTAGGGGAAGGGAACGCTCCAGACCCTGCAGTACAAGAGGAATTAGGTCTAAGGAGTCGAGGAAGAGAAGAGAATGAAGCCAGGGAAAACTCAGTCTAATCCCACCAAGTGGAGGCGTGGGAAGTTTGTAAGGATTTCTTGTGTTTTGGTGCATATACCACAGCGTTCCAAATGTTTAACAAAAACCATTAAAAGCATTAGCTGACACTTGAACATGACCAAATAATTTTTAATCACTTTAACCTATTATATGCAATAAATTTATTGACAATAAAGATGCAAGTTTCAGAAGATTGGAAAATGTTTTTCTATTAGATTTTGGATTTGAAAGTAATAGTTCTAGTATGTCAGAATTTCTAAACCCAAGTCATCACAAACGGGAATACTTTTTTCCTTTATCTTTTATTTTAATCAGTTAGCCTAAGGTAATTAATTACTTCATAGCACAAATGGTTAATAAGCATCTCTTTATATGTTGCTCATGTAGTGATTGACCAAGTTCAAGCCCTTGCCCCCAAGGGAGTGACTGACAGGTAAATAAGGGTGGTGATGTGATCTGTTAAAGTATTTTCTAGAAGTAGGCTGGATAAGCAGAAGACCCCTTCATCTGGGCCGTGGTAGGTGGTGGTGGTAGCTGAGGACCACTGATCATGAGGGGTTTCTTAGAAAAATTACTACTTGAGAATGGAAGGAAATCAGCCAGGTAGGGACTGGAGTCAAAAATGCTGTGAATACCCCCAGACAAGAACAAAAACACAGGGGCGTGGTACATTTTGGGACTGGCCAGTAGATTCCTTGTGTTTGAATTGGGAGGTGTATGTGGATGGCTAAGAGATAGGCCTCAAGAATAGCCAGTGCCATAGCACGAAGAGATGAAGTCTTAGATCATGAGTTAAACCAAACTATGGGAACCTAATGAAAAGAAAGCCAGAGCTGGTTGTAGGGGAATCTGTGATGGTAGGTTTGTATGACTATGGTACTGTAAGGTCTGACCTGGGCAGAATCCTAAAATCAGGATGGAAATCCAGAGGTGCTCTAGTGTCCACAAAGCAGTTGCTGAGGCTTGAGCCGAGGCAGGGGAATCAGGAGGCTCAGGACTGAGAGAAGCTAAGTGGTTCAAGTTTTAGATATGTTGATCCAAGACAGCTAAAGAAAAAAAAAATCCATGTCCAGTATGCAGTTGCACTTGAACACGTGGGCAAGTTACTCCTATGAACCAGGGCATCTGAGGTGTGGAAATACGGCATATGATGACCTTCGGGACTCTGGCTACCCATGGGCCACCAACACAAATTTAGAAAGTGAGGGAGAGAGACCAAGGCTTCCATACTTTGAGGGAGAAAAGGAGCCAGCGCCCTGTGAGGGGTTTGAGTGGCAGGAGTTGTGAGTGTGCAAGTATGCCGTCACAGGAGACGAGGCTCACGTGACTGTTCTACATAAGATTTATTACATAACTTTAATTTTTAATTCAAGTATTCCTTAAATACCTTGCCATTTCACTTTATGACCACAAAGAACATAGCACACTTAAAGGGAAGGATATTTAAAATATTTATCCTAGTTAAAATGTCTAAAATAAATCTCAGCAGCTTGTGTTCTTGTAATGGCCTTCTCAACTTGACCAGTAGGTGTCGCTAAGAACACCAGAAAAAGGGGTGTAAGCTACGCCCTTGGTACAGTTAGGCAAGAAAGAGCAGGAGAGCCGAGGAACCTTAAGCCATGGAGTTTTAACTCAAGTCTGTTTCTCTCCCTCAACTGTAGGATGGTCCAGCAGTTCGCTGTGGACTTTGAGAAGAGAATCGAGGGGTCGGGGGACCAAGTAGATACACTCGAGCTCTCTGGCGGTGCTAAGATCAATCGCATTTTCCACGAACGCTTTCCCTTTGAGATAGTGAAGGTTTGTAACCGATGTTTCCTCCTTTTCTCCGATGCCATTTCCAAATTCTCCTTTTTTTTTTTTTTTTTTTTTTTTTTTTTTTTTTTTTTTTTTTTTTTTTTTTTTTTTTTTTTTTTTTTTTTTTTTTTTTTTTTTTTTTTTTTTTTTTTTTTTTTTTTTTTTTTTTGCAGCTCTCTTGATGTAATATGATGTGTTAGGACCAATAACATTCTTGGAATAAAATCCTTTGTACTCAACATATTCTTTTCTCATATCAGTGAGCTCATATAGATTACTTCAAGAAAGAATGCTTGAGTTTTGCACAATATTATCCTCTTTCTTTCTAATGTAAAATATTTCTGAGACTCTCCTATGGGTCAGAGTTCCAGGGACCAAGATACAGAAGGATCTAATTTGTCTGTTGTGGAAATACAGAAAATGAAAAAAATAGACAACATAAGAAAATATCAAATTTTATATTGTAACCTGATGCAAAAGTGCATTTTCATGGGATGTTAATATAGGTTCTGTCCCTCGGAGTAAAGGGCATGTTAGCTCTGACCAGCACAGCATTAGGGGGTCAGTGTTATGAAGATCTCTGGGAAGAAACCCTGTCCTCATGTGAAGTCACAGAACGTAAGAATAAGTACCATTGTGAAGAGCGGACACCACATGCAGAGAGCTAGTTGAGAGGAAGATGAAGGATTTTTTAGAAGAAGAACAAAGACATGCCGGGTTCATCCAGGGCTTTCCAGGGTGCAGCAAAGGGTTTTCATTTAACAGTTATACAGGGTGTGTGACTCCACTGGGTTGATGATGATCCCAAAGAACACTCTGCCTGCTAGGTTGCCAGTGGATGAGCAATAGATAAGTTAAAGAAGAGTTGAGTCTAGCTACAGGTGGATGAACCATTGTTTTTTTTTTCTTCTTGAAACATCTATAATCTCAGGGGTCCCTTAAAGAGGACGAAAGCAGAATTACAAACACATGTGTAGGCACATGATCTTGGAAGGGATCTTCTGCAAGGGAGGTCTGGAATGTAAATTAAAAAAAAAATTCTCAGTAAAAACGATATAGCGAGAGAGAATAGAGAGAGCTGGACGATAGTGGGATTTTAGAGGTGAGGCTGATAGGCATGGGTCAATTCAAGAGACAGAGACAAACTAGAAGTTTCAAAATCACTCCCCAAGTTTTGGCTTTTGCCACTGAATGAGCGATGGTGCCCATCCGATGAAGGAACTAAGGACAATGGTCAGTGTACAGATATGAAACGAGAGTTGTTTTGGTTTGCTGGGATTGGTTGCTCAACAGGACCGCTCAGCAGCAGAGCGATTGTGGCACTTGCCTCACATATGAGGAGGTGGATGTTTGTGTATGGCTGTGGGAAGAAGGTGGGTAAATAGATAGTTTTATTAAGATGTGCTAAGTAAAGTGACGAACTTCAGCACACAGTGCTATGGAAACACCACCCACAGGCATGAATCCCAGCCCAATTATGCAAGGGAGTCAGACTCCGAGCTGCCTTTGGAAGGGTGAGTAGCTAGTGAGAGGTAGGGGAAGGCAGAAATGTTAATGATATTAAGGAAAGAATGATACAGACTCTGAGCTGTGCAGCCACAGCATATCATAGAGACTCAAGTCACTGCTCGGACATGAAGAATGTAAGGGAGGAAATGGACAGAGTGGGGCCGGAATGGCTCCATCCCTGTCAAAGCTGAATTCTGGTGCTCCCTGGGACTAAGCTCCATGACACTGTGATCCTACTTCCAAGTAGATTTGTAGTGCCTAAGCCCTCTGGGAAATATTTATACTGCAGTGCATCCTGTTTTGGCTTGATGAGGTATTATTAATTTCCTTTTATAAAGAAGTCTTACAGTCAGGTGGTTAAAATGGCCAGGGAGAAAAGACAGCTGTGCTGTGACCACCCATCAGGAGATACTCTCATATTTGCATTCTCCCATGGCCTCCACCCCACTGCATTCAGCAGAAAGGAATTTTATGTTACAAATGAGTGGCTGGGTTTATGTCCAGGAGGTATTCTTTATGCACAGCGTCCCTCATATATAATAGAGCTAAAATCTCTGCTCCACTGGAACTCGGAAATCCCCAGTGTTCCACGTGGCCTTGAACTCCATATAAACAGATGTTTCAGCCATCTGGGTTTAGCTTACAAAAGACATGAGTATCCATTTATTAATAACAAAGTCAAGTTATCCTCATTTTATACTATTCAATAATATTATCTGAAGGAATTAAGTGTCATAACTGTGGTTCATTTTGCATCTGCAGATGGAGTTCAATGAGAAAGAATTGAGAAGAGAAATAAGCTACGCAATCAAAAACATACATGGCATCAGGCAAGTGATTCTCTGTCTTCAGCCTACCAAGAAAAATGAGCATTTCCAAATGGCTAGTGAAGTAGTTTGTCATCATCAGAACAGAGGGAAGTAGGCAAGTAGAAGTCAGAAAGAAGAGATCTTGCTTTTGACTTAGTGATAATTTGCTAAAGAAAGTTTTATAATAAAAAACTTTTCTATATTTGTGGCCTGTACTTTTCACGGTCTTTGGAAGAACTGATCTCTTGGTAGGTGTGTGTGTGTGTGTGTGTGTGTGTACACAAATGCACTGGAGTGGATGATACATGCATATGAGGGGCGTGTGCAGTGGACCTGAGAGGGTAGAAGGTTAGAATGCATGCTGCTGAGGATGGAGGAAGAGCGTAAGTCAAGCCGTAGACATGGCAAGGAGCAGGCAGTCTCAGTGGAGCTGGGGCTTTGCATTTTGGCTGTTGTGGGTAGTGTGCTTAGGAGAGTGGACTGGTATGAGAGCAAAATGTGGGTTGGAGTGAGCTAGAAACTGAATTTCACCTTACTCAGAGTAAGATTATTCTGTTACTTTCTATTTTAGTATTTTTAGACTTATACAAAAATCATCACAGACTGGGTAGCGTATCAGCAACCAAGTTTTTCTCTCAGTTCTTGAGACTGACAGCATAGGATCAGGGTTCCCCACCATCACGTGGTCTGGTGGGGTGTTATTCCAGTTCATATTCTACTCAAGTCTCCTATGCTCTTATGTGGTCAAAGGAGAACAATCAAGCTGTCTGATCCATTCCTATTAGACACTAGTCTCACTCATGAGCACCCCACCCTCATGGGCTAGTATCATCCCAAAGGCCCTAAATCTTAATGAGATAATATCAAGTTACAGGGTTTCAACATAGAAATCTTATGGGAAACATATGCATTCAGTCCACAAAAAAGTAGTCTAGAACTATAATATAATTTATTTTGCAAATTTATGGAGCTCATGTATAGCAAAGTAAATGTGATTTGACAAGCATGTGTTAACTAGGAGTGTCCTGAGTGTAAACTATTCCCACTTAGGTTGTTGGGTCAAGGATGATGTAAGTTGAAGAATGAAGGTCCTGCTGTTGGTGGCCAGTTGGGGCTCAGCTTCTGTCACAGATGAAATTATATTGGGGACATATCTGGGAGGGACTCTGTTGTCTCCACATGCTCCCCATCCTGTCATTAGGGGAACACTCCACTAAACCTCACTTCTTGAGTTGTAGGATTAAATTAAGATTCTAAAGCTGGCTTGGCAAATTCTTTACCAACTGAGCCATCCCCCCGCTCCAATTTCCATTGTTTACAAAACATATATAACCCCCTCTGTTCTTATATTTGCTTCCCTGAATTGAGTTTCTGCTTCACACAAGAAAAACATCATTATGACATCAACTTTGAAGAGATTCAGAAAAAAACAATGACTCTTGTTATTTTGGTTATTTGTTGATCTTATAAATTCATCACTTAGGCATTGTGTGTATCTAAGTGAAGTCGATGGCTCTCCTACCATCACACTCTGTCTTTAGCACCCAAGGACTTGGGGATGAGAACCAGCCAGTTCTCTAGTACAGCCTCCTGGGAAGAGCAGACTCTGGGGTCTCACTGCTTCACTGTGTCAAAGGGAAGCTCACGTGTTAGTAGAGAGCCACTTTTGGAATCCTTCTGGGATGGTAGTAGAAACTTAGTACATCACCCTTGTAATCTACTGGGTTCTGGTTTTAGAACACTCCCTTCCCAAGGTAGCCAGCCCACAGATGCACATTCTCATACAAAACAGCACATTATTTGAGGATAACATAGACACAGAAGCCTCCCTATGCTCTGAGCCATCTTTAGACTGCTCACAATACCTAACTCTATATGAAAACAGTTGTTAGGTGGCATTTTTTAAAGGTAAGTAATATCAAGAATAATGTCTGTAGTCTTTTTTACAGACACATACTGTACTTTTTTTTTCCTGAAAAATAATCAGACAGGGAACACACTGTTATGGAGACCTATTTACATTCCTTTTTGTTGTTTTGAAATAATGAGTTGAGACAAATGACAGTTAATATTACTTTGTAGGTTATGCAAACACGCTTGGCTGTTTTGTGTGCGGGCATTGATCCCAATGCTTGACACATGCTGAGATGTGTTGCCCTTCTCCATGCTTGGGCAGGGCTGTTAGGTAGAAATTGTGTTTTAGGATCATTAAAGACAGTATTGTAGTGCCTACCCAAGGACTTTTCTTTTGAGCTAAGTGGTATTGGCACATGTCTTTAATCCCAGCACTCAGGAGGCAGAGGCGGGCAAATCTCTGAGTTTGAGACCAGACTGGTCTACAGAGTGAATTCTGGGCCAGTCCAAGCTACACAGAAACTTTGTCTCTCCCCCAAATTATTATAAAGGTGCTATATATAAAAGTAGTTACTATATATATTTTATGTTATGGAAATATGCATGTTTCTCTGTGTGTGTGTATTGTGCTTCTGTGGTGTGTGTGTGTGTGACTGTGTATTTGTCAGAGTTGGGGTGTACAGATACACGTATAAGTGTGTGCACTTTACCTGGAGCTCAGCCTCAGCTTTCATTCTTCAGGAGCCATGCGCCTCATATTTGAACAGGATTTCTTCTCAGCCTTAAGTTTCCAAGCAGGCTATGGAGGCTGAAGAGCGAGCCCAGAAATCCTTTCCTTTTTGTCTTCCTTCCTCCGCAGTCACAGGCTTGAACCACAATCCTGTCTGCGTGTGGAGGTTCACTGACTTAGACGTCTCTTCAGCTACCTGTCTGCCTTTTACACGTGGTCTAGTACGTGCTTAAGTCCAATGCCAGTTTACACATGTTTTTAGGTCTATTGGTTACTACTCAGTTGCTGAGGTCTAATCTGCTGATGTCTTTCTCGCTTTCAGGACGGGGTTGTTTACTCCAGACATGGCATTCGAGGCAATAGTCAAGAAGCAGATAGTAAAGCTGAAAGGGCCGTCCTTGAAGAGCGTGGACCTGGTAATGCAGGAGTTGATCAACACCGTGAAGAAGTGTACCAAGAAGGTAAGCTTGGATTATTTAACTTCCCAGAAACTGTCTTGTCGATTCATTTATCTTTTCTATCACTTTGTATGGCTCTGTCTCCCCCACTCAGCTTCATTAAAGATATTTTGTGTCAGTGCAGAGAGAAAGACTGACAGATTGTAGTGGGAGCTGCTTTTGCAGTGAACAGAGCATCATGCCCCACAGTACCTCTGTGTAGCCCAGAAGAAGTGTATTTTAGCCATTTAATCCTTTTCCTTGTTTTCTGAAACAGATAAACATCACTTTAGGATAATTAGATGTATGCCATAAACAGATTCCTATGATCTGTGGTTGAAGATAATTGTTAGATAAAGGCATCATTGACACTGTGTGTATCAATAAAAAAAAATCTTGTAAATCATTAATAATTCCAATTTAGCCTGGCATTCTGAAAGCAAACAATGTAATGCATTGATTAAGAGGCCTCTCTGGACTGGTAACCCAGATTCAAACATTGCCTCTCTATGCACCTTCCAGTCCAAATGCAATGACGTCTCGGACGTGCCGTGGCCTGTGCGTCTGCACGTTTATACTTGTTTTGTTTATTTACAGCAGCACTGTGTTGGGTGTCCTGAGACCGTAGGCATCATTCTGTTTAGTCCTCACTGCCACAGTGTTACCATTGTCACAAGCCCATGGTACACATTAGAGCACACCGGTAGTACACTGGCGAGAATAAGCCCCTTCCCATGTCACACATGAATCAGTAAGTCAGAGGGAGTAGTACGATGCCTGAGATCACAAGCAAGGACTAAACAGAGCGATTCCTGAAGTCTTATGGACACTTAACATGCTGGTTAATCACAACGAGGTCTCAACAAATGACAGCTCACGTATAACTGGCCATTTCCACAGTAACCTATATCCTGTGCTTTGAATATATATTACATCGATAGAGGAGACTTACTGTAGAGAGACTTCCCAGTTTGGGTGGCATCTCACTGAAGAGTACGGGGGAAATGTGCTAAATTGCTGAGACCATTAGAAGAATCCTTAGGGAAAGCTGGAAAGATGGCTTAGCAGTTAAGAGCACTCAATGCCTTTGCAAAGGTGCAAAGGTCTGGAGGTCAATTCCCAGTACTCACATGTGGTAGCTCATGACTGCCAGTAATTCTGGCTCCAACAATCTGAAGCCTTCTTCTGGCTTCTGCAGGTATACACATACATGTATATGTGTGCATACATATACACATATGCATTTATTTAAAAGTTAAACTTGTTTATTGTTTCTTTTTTAATTTTATTTACATTTTTTTTTTTGAGACAGGGTCTCTCTGTGTAGTCTAAAACTCACTATGTAGACCAAGCTGGTCTTGAACTTGCAGAGATCTACTTACCTTTGCCTCATTAGTCCTAGGATTAAAGGTGTTCCCCACCACAGAAAATTAAAGAACTCTTTTGTACTGGAAAAGAGTTAGTGGTAATATTTAGGGGAAAGCAGCCTAACCCATGACAGTTGATTCTGGGAACATGAGCATTTCTAGTAAACATGTTTTTGTTTTTGTTGCTCTTTGCTTTATGTGTGGTTACTGGCAGCAGGAGGTAGGGAGGGCATGGGTGTTGGTCCTAGTCTCCTGGAAAAGACGCTCAGATGAAGAAGATCTGTGCAAATGAGCAGGGCAAGCGACTGGGACTTTTGACGATAAATTCTGAACGAGAAGAGGCAAGGAAAGGGACATGGTATCTAGAAGTGACCAGAAGCCGAGAACCTACCTGTGGAATTCCTACAGTTCTTCTGTGAGCCTTCTTGTCCAAGTGTCTCTTTCCTCTCAAACTGCACAAGCCCCAAGAGATAAGGTGCAAGGGATGCTGGGGCACAGGAAGCACATGGGGAAGAAAACCATCTTTTAACACCAGCATCTGATGTGTTGGGGTCCCGTCAGTAGGTGACACCCTGGGCTCCCTGTCTTGTTGCCTGTGCATCTGAAGAACTCTTGATTGGCTTCTAAACTGACCTATAGTGTTAACTAGTGTTGCATCCTGTACTAGCCACCCAGATTGCCAGCTTTAGCACACAGATATGGTCTGTGCAAAGGCTTTCCTTTGGGTGTGCTGGGTATTCCTAATAACAAAGAGCAATGGAACTGCACTGATCCTCAAACCTATTTACTCAACTTGACTTCACAGAGTATAAACCGATCAAATGCAAAAAAAAAAAAAAAAAAAAAATGGTTGTTTGGTTTCTCTGAAAGCAGAGTTGAAGGCTCTGCAAAGCCTTGCTAAATTGTTAGTTGTGAACTGTGAACGCCGTGCTACTGGTGAGGTATGGACAGGGTAATAGTCACCACAGTGCATGCAGTTGGCTGGGTGCTTATAAAAATGTGGAGTTTCTGCGTTCAGATTATTTAACAAGTGTGTTCACGTTCTCCCTCTCTTTAAAGAAAGCCAAACTGGAAATGGTAGATGAAGGATGTGGTTTATGTAAGACAGAAGAGGCATAACTCTGTCAGTGGATCCATATGCAGAGAGCAGGCCCTGGCCTGACATCAAAAGATTGGCACATGTGTGTACATTTATGTTTTCAGTTATATAAAGTGTTTATGGTATGTATGAATCTTTTTTATTTTTATTTATTTATTTTTTTTATCATTTCCCATTTTATCCAACTTACTGGAAAAGTGACAGCAAGCCTGGGAGGAGACAGCTTGTTCCCAGACACGTCTCTGGCACCTATTCTTGTTCCCCCATTTTGAAGCTCCCTTTCCATTGTAATTTCTGGATCAATCTCCTGTATATTTTTACTGTCTGCTCGGAACATTTTACATTTTGCTTTAAAGAAGATAAAGTGAGACAAAGGAAGCCTAAATTTCTTCCCCAGAAGTGTTGTTGTCTGCCCTAGAGATTTCTTCATGGATGCAATTGTATTGAATGGCCTGACGTTAGGCACAGCGTTTGTCTACTTCTCCTGTTATGGGTTCCAAACATGATGTTACCACTTTCCCAAAAAGTCTTCCGTGAAGGCCCAACTAATACCAAGACACTCCTCCAAGCTTCCTGCTGCCACAGCCAGTTCCTGTCTCCTCCCACGATACCATGATATATCAGGATTTTTTTTTTAATGAGGAAGTTGTTTTTTTTTATATTTATTTATTTATTTGCCTTGGTGTTTGCCTGGAACTGGGAACTGGAACTACAGACAGTTGTGAGCTCCCATGCGGGTGCTGGGAATTGAACCCCGGTCCTCTGGAAGAACAGTCAGTGTGCTCTCAACCGCTGAGCCATCTCTCCAGCCCCACATCAGGATTTTTAGAAGCTGGCTGTAGCTAGACATTTTTTTTTCCTGCCTGTCAGTTTTCAAATAATCAACATGGATACTTAATATTAATTATAAATGTTTAGCCAATATCTCAGGCTTATTATTCCTAACTAGTTCCTAAATTTAAATTAACCCATTTCTATTAATCTATGTGCTGCCACATGGCTTGTGGCATTACCTGTCCTCCAGCGTGTCTTGCTCCCTCTACATCTCCTGGTGACTCTTCTGATTCTGCCTGTCTTCTTCTCAGTGTCCTTAGTCTGGTTTTCCCACCTAACCTTATCCTGTCCAGTCAGCTTCTTTATTAAACCAATCGCAGTGTGATTTATGCAGTGTACAGAAGGATTGTTGCACAGCAGCTGGCTTACATTTTTCTTCTTCATTCTCAATTCACCTTCAGTGTTTGTTCATGCAGAGTTCATGTCTAATCGTCAACAGCTTCTGTTCTTTGATGCTGTTTCTTCCCAAGATGCTCCCATTCAGTCCCTGGTGATATTACACTCCTCTGACTTCCTGTGATCCTTGGCATTAGAGACAGATGTCTTAGAAATTACATTCCCTAAGTGCTGCTGGGTGTATGAGGCAAGTGTTCATATTTCATAAACCACGGAGCAGAGACTGTGGCTAGAATCCATGGTGCATGTAACTTTGAGAGATTCATGTCTAACAATGCAGTTCCTTTAGTCAGACCCCATTGATCGAAGATCCATAACCTTCACATTAGTGCTACGGACTAAGTACCAATGGTCCCAAATAGTGTCTGTGGATAACATTACGAATTCAAACCAATACACTGTCTCCCAATTACTATAACTATGAGACGTCCCTTAGATTCTGAAGGTTCTTCTAGTGGCCTCCTGATTATTTGACCTCTAACCTTTAATACCCTCAAATACATTCTTCTTTATGCTGTCAAAGTAGCCTTTTTAAAATTCAGACCTATATTTTGTTTGTTTTACTAAAATTAATGCCCTTTCAAGCCTTGAGCATAACTTGTTTAAATCAGGTAGCTTTTCATTTCACCGTCTAATTTCTAAGTATGCGCTTAACCACGTCTGTTGTTACGCTGCTTGTTATGGCTGCTGTTTCTCTCCGCTCTAACTCCATGCCTGTGGCGTTTGTATCCGTGGTTCTCTTTGTCTTGAATGTCTGCTTCTCTTCTTCCTGTCTTTCTCAGTCATTCCTCACTTAAAAAGATCTGGCACACTCTCTATCATTTCCTAAACGCTTTCCTGGAGGGCCTCTGTGAGCCCTTTCCTGGCCCTCTTCCTCACTCCTGTCTCCACGCTTCAGTTGCTAAGCTACGTCTGTTTCTCTCATCATGCCTGAGATAGGGTGTGGGAATTTGTATATGTTCATTTGCTCATGTGAGTCCCTCATCTCACTGATTATAAGTTTATTTATAACAAAGAGCTTCGCCTTTTATCTTCCAAACCCTAGAACCACTTGCAATGACTAAACCCCCATTAGAGGCACTGCATAAATACTTATTAAAAATTTCCATGTTCTTAAGTTTCTCTGATGCTAAAGAAATATGTACTTGGTTTCAAAAGAGTGTTTTAGTCATTACTTTGAAAATGATGACATCTGGACAGGTTTTCATCCAAACATCTGTCATTCTTTATGCTTTATTTTGATGCTCAAGGTTTTTTTGGCCTTAAGTCTACCATTAACCTCTCATTTTTAAAGCCAGTATAATTAAATTTTTTCAGGTAAAAATCCTAATTAATGTTACATATGCTAACACTTCATTATCTGACCCCTTTGAACATAAGGCATTGAGAAAGTGACCATATAATTTATTGTCCAGTGCAGGACATTCTTGGAAGTTAAAGGGAATGCTAGTAATATTTCCACCATAATTATGAGAGCAAAACAAGACTGCTCCAGGCAACATAAAATAGTTATTTTAGCTATATTAGAGTTTCACATACCTGCACACATATATACTTAAGGTATTGTTTTCATTTATACCTCCTCATGTTGATTGCTTTATGTGTAAAATCTTTTAACATTTTTTCCTCATGCCATATAAACATACATTAGTTTAAAACATATGGGGTTTATGTACGGTTAATCAGTACAGCACAAAGCTAGGTTTTTAACTCCGAGGAATGCATTTCTTCTCAGATATTTTCTCACTGTTGTTTCTGGGGCACAGGCTAACCCGGCAGGGACATTGGGGTTTTATGAGCCATTTGGCTTCTCTCCAGGGACATCTCAACATCGGAATTTTTCTGGCGGGCATCAGTTTTCATACGCCTTCCTTCACCTCCTCTTTTCTGGCACATCGTCTCAAGGTCCTGAAGTTCTCTGCAGTAAGCACAAGGAGGAACAACTTGTTTTTTGACCACAGTTTAGCAACTGTGCCATTTATTGGCCTTTTGGGAAACCACATTCTTGGATCGCTATGATACCAATTAATTGATTCTTTTCCCCACTGCTTAAAAAAAAAAAAAAAAAAAAAAAAAGACACCTTAGTTGGCCAGAAGAAACCCAAAGGAGAACTTTGCATTAAAAAGTGCTATTGGAAGAAATGTCCGATGTTGTGGCATATTATATCTGTTAATATATGGCCCAGAGTTCATATAAACTAAAGAAGGGAATCCAAGGTCCTGATGGTGCTTTTCAATACTCGGCATGACCTGGCCCATTTCACCTCCACGTTCACCTCCACGGTCACCTCCATGCTTCTCCCGTTCGTTCCTTTCTTTTCCAGCTGTGCTGCTGCCCTTGTTTCTTTAGCAGGCCGAGGAGACATTGGCAGTGGGGACTTTGCATTTCTTTCTCTGCATCCAAGTAGCTGCAAAGATCAAGCGTTTGCTTCCTCCAGGTGTTCAAAGGCCGTGCGATCAGAATCTTTCTCGAATTTTCTAGATAGTTTCGCAATCTTTCCATCTCCAAACACTCAGGGGACTGCCCTAGTCTTCATAATTCCCTCTCTTCTCTCTCAGCATGTAAGACTTTGTGAATTACACCCCATATGTCTCTCGTTGCTGGAAGATGGAGTGGCCCTGAGAATATAAGCTCTGACAGCGGGGACTTGATTTATTGAGCTCAGTCCTACTTGCAACCCTAAACCATTTTCCCCAATAGTAATTTTGGGTACACAATTGTTAGGCTGAAGGAATCCTGTGTTATTGATGTGGCAGGTGACCATTAGCCTGGCTGAAGTAGGGTGAGAGCAAAGGCCACACAGCATCAAACAGGACCGGCTCAGTGGGTCCGTGATGATGGACTTTCGCTCCGTGTGAAAAAAGACTTCAGTTTCAAGTTCTTTAAACCGGGCTGGTAACTGTCTGAAGCTTTTGTTGGATACTACAGGAAATTCAGGCCCAATGCTTAGCTTTCTGTCCTACCTTTTTTTTTTTTTTTTTTAAATATAACTGCTCATTAATGTGTCTTCCAAAGATAAACTCAAGGTGATGGGAAAGACAAAAACTCTGACTAAGACTTTCAGGTACTGTTTGGAGACAGTGTCATATTCTGCCCCCCACCGCCAATGTTTGAATGTCTTCTGCATTCCTTAAGAGACCAAGCATGCCTTCACTCACAACAGTAAAGCTCTATTCCATCCAAGGTTGGACTTTGAAAGTTTAATTTTTTAGCATTTGCTGAATAACTCGAAAGTTCTCTTTATTTCTGTTTAAAAGTTTTTTCGTCATACACCTCATCATTTCTCCCTCTAGCTGCAGAAAGTATTTGAGGTTTAGAGATTTGGCTTTTGCCCACATGGAGAAGGGAAGGGCAGCCGCCTCATTTCTTGCTCTGTGCTCACTTTATCCAAGTCCCTCTATCCAGGAGCTGGCGCCTTCCCCTGCCCTCACTAGCTTTGTAGAATAGGGAATATTTCTGTGCTGTAGAGGGAACCTCCCCATTTCCTGACAGCTCTGCTCTAAGATCACTCCTCATTTCCAGTCTTTTGTGAGTGTGGTGAACACAATCTCCTTCCTTCAGAAACGATGTTTTCTCATCTGCCGAATAAATGCATCAAGATGCCAAGCACAAGTAAAGGAGAGCCAAATACTTAATTCACAGAAAAATGAAATAAATTTTAAATGTTTTCATGAGCAGTGAAGTCATAATTGCTGGCTAGTTTATAACAAGTGGCCAACATCTGAAGGTTCATAGCTTTTACGTGGAAAAAAAAAAAAGATCCTGTTTCTGTGGTCAGTGAGACTCCTGAAGACCGGTCTAATAAATGGAAGAAGCTGTCTAACTCTGGGCTCTTTTCTCTGGGACTCTTGATGCAGGTCCGTGAACAGTCATTACCCAACAACTTGAATTTTTGCTTGAGGCAGCAGACTAGTTACTCTTGAGGCTGTAGAAGTCTTGGTTGGCTCATGTCTATCAGGAGGAACTGAGCTGCCTAGCTCTTATGACCTGATAAATTAATGTTTAGCAAATTTTATAACTGTGTAATTTTTGTTCTATTGGATGGAAACACCTTTCAAGTTTTTCTTCTACCCTCAGAGTAAAATGTGGTTCATACTGAAAATTTTATATTAAAGTTCCCCAGAATAATTATACATGACACCAAAAAACACTTAAAATATTGGACATAATTAAGATGTAGTTTTTTATTTTTATTTTTTTATTATGATGCTACTTTCTCTCAGGACATGTATCATTAAAATTTTCTTAGAATTGAATATTCAAAGGTTTGGTTCTGGAGGTTATTTCTTCATTGACTATTATTTAGAAAGGTATTTGGAAGTAATTTGCCATCTAATTAATGTATAGTGAGACTGAACGTTTTGGTCTCATTGCAAGGGCATTAAATCCCAAGAGGCATGCTTACAGTAGGTTTAACTATTGGTTTCTCAGCGCCTTTTCTTTCTCTTGCATTTTGAGAACATTTCTCTTGTGAGAGTGTATATCTACATCGTTAGCCAGCTTCTCAGCTCTGCAAGATTCAGCATCCGGTGCTCTGACCATAGTGAGGATAGGGCTAGTGGATGGCAGTTGTCTAGCAAGTGATGCGATAAAAATCAAGGAATATGAAGCATCCATAACCAGTGGCAAAAGCTTCCTTCACTAATCCCTTATGAATAATTTATAGAATATAAGTAATTAATGGGGAATTAAGGTCTAAATATGGTGTTTTTTTAGATCAGCATGACTTAGGCAGACAGAATTAGAATTCTTTGCAATGTAGGCTTGTAATTGAATGCCAGAGCAGAAAGAGTTACAATGATTTAAATGATTGTGGAAATTGTAATTGCACCTTAAAGATATGGAAGTGAGGCAGTCACAGAGGTGGCAATCAGCATAGAGTGTGTCTGAGAGCAGAAGGGAGGCTTCCCAAACACCCAGCGATTTCTAATAAACACGCTGACGAGGTGGAGGGTACAGAGCCTAATCAGAATTCATTTTGAATGTCAGAAGGACTTTGGTGCTCCCTTTCCTGTGTGCATCTTAAGAATTGAGCACCACATGTGTAACTGACAGTTTTAGATTCTATTTCCCCAGAACCTTTGCAGATCAGGTACCTAGCAAATGTATTCGTTTTGTTTATGTCTTTCAGTGATGCTTAGGGCTTGCACTGTCTGGTGCTGTCTCTGAACACCACCCCCAAACACACACATGTGAGGTTAGGGATTTTGTTGTTTTTCTTCTGTTTTCATTAGACTTAGTCTATTTACTTTTGTTTCAGCTGTTGGTACAAAGCTACAGGCTGCTTCCGTGGTAAAATTGAGCTCAGTAGGTAAAACGGGCTTAGAAAGGAGTCTCTCTCTCTCTCTCTCTCTCTCTCTCTCTCTCTCTCTCTTTCTCTCTCTGTGTGTGTGTGTGTGTGTACGCGCGCGCTCATGTCTATATAGTACACATGAGTGTAATGGCTACAGGACAACCTCAGGCATTACCCACCTCACTCTTTGAGACAAGATCTCTTCTTATTGGCCTGGAATTTGTCATGCAGGCTGGGCTTACTGACCATTGACCCTCAGGGACCCTTCTTTCCCAATCTTCCCAGGAATGAGATTACAGACACGTACTGCTGTCTCTGGATTTCTTTTCTCAAACATGGTTCTGGAAGGTTGACTTGGGTCTTCATGCATATACCACAAGTGCTTATGAGTTATGAAAGTGGTGAATTTTTTCTGTTTTTTGATAGAAGCCACTATGAAAACCTCTTCAGATGAATACATCTATGCATAATTGAAAGAGTAACTACTATTCATATTGTATGGTATTTATTCAGCTTTCTCTGCTTGTACACAGTAGACTTGTGCCATTAAAAGATTGGGTGATCTTGTTCTTGTGTTAACTCTATAAAGGGCTGAGCCTTTTATCTTTGTGGGAAACAAATGTGTCACAACACGTAAACTGTCAATGTGACCTCAAGCAGCATTTCTCAGGGAGGCCTTTCCCTAATTTTTTTCAAGCTTGAGGAAATGTTATTTAAGAACCTAGGGATTTGTAAGGTTCTTGGGGCTGTGTGTCTGAGGATTCGTGGTGGTGTTTTGGCCTCAGCATATTATCTATTTAGTTGCTCAGTTTTCTTCCCTTATATCACACTGAGAACATCATGTCATTAGTGAGAATGTGACTGAGGGGCTGGAGAAATAGATTACCAGTTAAGAATGTTTACTACACAATCAGAAGGATTGCAAATAGGATCCCAATACCTGGGTAGCAAGCTAGGTAACTCTGCAAATGTATGAAACCCCAGGTCTGAGGAGGATAAAGACTGGACTATGACTGGGATTTGTTGGCTTCTAGCCTAGCCAAGAGTAAGTCCCAGCTTCAGGGAGAGGATCTGCTTGAGAGAAATAGGCAGAGAGTAATAGAGAAAGATATCAACACCCTCTTTTAACCTGTACACGTGCACACACATATACAGGTGTTGCATACTCATCCATGCATAATCATATGCGATCATATAGGCATGCATATATACATATAAATAAACTTACACAAATACATTAATTAAACACATCTTACAATGACCACTGATAAGTGGATCTACCCATTGCTTAATATCATTGGGTCCTTAGGTGCCAAGTTCCTGTTTATGTGTCTCATTTTGCTATCTGAATTAATGTTGTAATTTTTACCTCAGAATGCTGGAAAGTTGTTAGGTTGAAATCTCTCTCTCTCTCTCTCCAGATTAGTTTGTGTGTGTGTGTGTGTGTGTGTGTGTGTGTGTGTGAGTGAGAGAGAGAGAGAGAGAGAGAGAGAGAGAGAGAGAGAGAGAGAGAGAGAGAGAGAGAAGGATTTGAGATTCTTGATAAACATTTCCAAATTTCTTTCCAGGAAACTTGCCTTTGTCAACATAACATTCTATCTAAACTCTGCTGGCCTCAGTCTCTACGTTCACCTGTTGTCTTATAAAAATAATAGCAGCAATTTGACAACACAATATATACTATTTTCCTTGCATTATTGTTAATTCAGTTTTGTGCTTACCTTCTCCCTACTGACTACATATTTATTAATTAAATCCTGCTCTTTACTGTTTGTATTGTGCTATTTGGTTATTATTGTGTACATGTTTTTGTAAAATTGGAATTAAAGTAATCATTTACTTGAAATTAGCCATGGATATGCCCATTCTTTTTATTTCCACTGTTGCCATTTCTGTCAAAGCTACTATTATTTCCTCTCTGATCTTTTTTAAGTAGCCAAAAAGTTCTGAGAAGCCTTGGTGATGCATCTGTGCAGTGTCTTAGGGTTTCTACTGCTAAGATGAAACACCGTGACCAAACTTGGAGAGGAAAGGGTTTATTTCAGCTTACACTCCTAAATCACAGTCCAACATTAAAGGAAGTCAGGGCAGGATCTTAAGGCAGGAATCCAAAGGCAAGAATTAAATCTTATACTGTAGAGGAATGCTGCTTACAGGCTTGCTCCCTATGGCTTGTTGAGCCTACTTTTTTATTCACCTCAGGGGCAACAATGTGTAGGCCCTCGCATATCAATCACCAGTTAAGAAAATGCACTACTGACTTGTCTACGGGAAAATGTTATGGAGGCATTTTCTTAATTGAGAATCCCTCTTCCCAAATAATTTCAGCTTCTGTCAAAGTTGACAATGAACTAGCAAGGACACTGGCTTTCTGCTTCGGGCATCCTCCCCCTCCACAGGTTGATAGGGCTTCTGGGGTTAATCTCTGGCAGAAATTCATGTGTCTCTTGCTTCCAGAAAGAGTGGCCTCTGTAATGGTACCATGCACCTCCGCTCTGTCTCTATGGTACAGGTTTGTGTAGTATTAATCCTAGATGTGCTTTTTTTGACAGCTGGCCAACTTCCCCAGACTTTGTGAGGAAACAGAAAGGATTGTTGCTAACCACATCCGCGAGCGAGAAGGGAAAACCAAGGACCAGGTGAGTGAGGGCCTTCGTGGGAATGGAAAGATTTTTACCAAGGTGTCTGGTTGTCGCCTACTCCTCAATGACAGTGTCACACATAACAACATCGTACCTGCTTCTACTTTTTATGAATTATAAATGGGTAACTACCATGCCAATGTCTTATGCATGCTACAATACAAGGAACAATCCAGAAGCCTAGAATTTAAAATCAACAATACAAGTCCTAAGCCAAGTATGGGTCCAGAGCCAAGTATGGGGGCTCACACCTGCAATCTCTGCACTTGAGAGACAGAGGCAGGGGGTTTGCCACAGGTCTGAGGCCAGCCTAAGCTACAGTGTCAGACTCGGCCTCAGTGAACAAATCAAAAACCGAACAGGAAGCTCTCCTGTTTTCCCCTCAACCTTCCATGACCATCATGTTTACTTTTGTAACATATACCTGCTGCCTGATGATAACCGCTAATCTGGAACCATATCATATTGTTTTCTTTTAAATGGATTTCTTATGAATTTATGGATTTGTATGTGAACTCCAGGATATTAAAGAAAAGATTAAAATATTTTTCTTATAGGTTTCTATGAACTTGACTATGAAATCTACATTGAAGGAAGGTGTTTAGGGACTAGTATTTTACTTATCTTTATTTTGTATGCATTGGTGTTTTGCCTGCGTGTATGTCTGTCTGACGCCTTGCAACTGGTGGTAAAGACAAGTGTAAAGTGCCATGTGGGTGCTGGGAATTGAACCTAGATCCCCTGGAAGAGCAGCCAGTGTTCTTAACTGTTGACCCATCTTTCCAGCCCTGGGAACTAATATTTTAAACATTCAGAACTATCTTACAAATTTACTTGGCTTTGTAAAGAATGACCTTGAAACTGTCTTCGAACCCTAGCTCTCTGACTTGGAAAGATAATTTTTAAGGGAGGATACTTTACTTGAAAAAAGGATTACAAATTATTATGTCAAAATGGCTCTTTCTTAGTTACTTATCAACACAATAGTGGGACATACTAAAGCTTTCAAATGCGCTTCCACAACACAGCTGTAAGCATCGTGTGGAGAGAACACTGGATCTGGGCCATGTGCTGTCTCCCAAGTAACAGTGTGTTCTTGGGAAAAATCATTTCTTACGACTGTTTTATTTATTTATTTTTTTTCATGGGCAGAATTGGGCTGTTGTCCTATATGGTCTCTGAGTATCTCCATAAGTTAGTATTCCAAGAGTTTGTAATTGTCAGATGGGTTGGAATGAAGAAGGAGAAAAAAAAATGAAGATAAAAAGGAGAGAAAAAATAGAGCCTAGAAACCAGAGTGAGAGAGACACACAACTTTGGTAACATACGTGTACAGATGGAAGGGTGGAAGCAGGAAATGAAGAGGCACAGCCAGAGGTTGGCCGGCTGGAGCATTTGCGAGGGACCCCAGTGAAAATCATTTTCTCTGCTTACTCTCTGCTGATTGTTACTACTTTTTATCAGTGTGCTTTGAAAGTTAATTGCCCACTATTTATACTTTCCACTTGTTTTCTGGCTTTTACGGTCTTGGATAACAGCCCAAAGTAGAGAAAGAGGTATTGTAACTTAGCCAGCGTTAACTCACGAGCGAGTGAAACAAAGCCAAGCTAGAGCTCTCCCTGTCTAATGTCTTGGCTGCTGCTGGACCAATACAACCCAGTTCTATAAAATCCTGTAATTGTAGCACTTAGGAAATAGAGGCAGGAGGACCAGGAATTCAGAGTTATTCTCTGTTATGTAGCCATCTCAAAGCCATTCTGGCCTACGTAAGACCCTGCCCTAGCTTTATTTCCATTGCTGTGAGAAAATAACCCTGGTGAAAGGCAGTTTTGGAGAGAAAGGATTTCTTTTGGCCTGCTGTTCCGTGTGATAGTCTATCACTGTAGGACACTCAGGAGGCAGGGACTTAAAGCACCTTGTTCCATCATGGCCACAGTCACGAACAGAGAGAAAGGAATGTGAGGCTCTTCGATGCTTGGCTTCACCAAACTGATCAGGGCCCTGACTATGAAATGCCCACAGAAGGGTGGGTCTTTCTACCTCAAATAACCAAGAAAAAAAAATCCCTTAAAGGTATGGCCACAGGCCAACCTGATACAAGCAATCCCTCACTGAGACTCTTTCTGAGTGAAGCTAGGTTATGTCCTATCTTAAATAAACAAGATACTTCAAATTATATTTTTATCCTGTAACATTTGGATGATGGCATATAAACTTAACTCATAGGGATCCTATGTAAAACTAACATTGAGAAAAAAGTAGCGTATTGTCTTTCCATCATTGTGATCCTGTATAGGTCAGATGTTGACATTTTCGTGTTGACTTTCATTTTTTTTTTTTTTATTTTGCTAAAGTGATATATTCAATTTAGCATTTGATCTGAAACACCTAGGCCCCAGTGCCCAAGAACCAGTCTCCAGAGTCACGGAACTGAAAAGTAAGCAGTCAGATCAGTGGCTTGACAGACTTAGGTTTACATGACACTTGCTGACTGCATGGGCCTGTCTTGCAGTAATGTAAGGCAGATCCCAGGATTTGCATCAGAAAGACATAAGCTTCTAAAGTCACCAGGACAAAAGACATCAATTCTGGCTAGAATATGCCTACTTGATGTCTTGCTAATATGCATCAGGGTCAGGCCCTGGCATGCCTAGCAGCCGAATAGTGTTGTCTGTTTATAGCACACTGTGAAGTGGGGTGGGGTGGGGTCTAAGGCTACTTGGAGGCAATCATAGTGATTACAGTTCCAAAAGGCTGTATGATGAGTCAAGGTGAATCCCCTCGTAATTGTGAAGTATGCCTGACTAGCTAGCTCACTGTGCCACTGGAAATCCAACTGTCATTAAAACGGTGCATTCTGAGCTCTAGAGTTTCTCTAATCCATGTCTCTAAATTTTTATATTCCTCCCATAAACCATTTTTAAAGGCCCTGCTTCTCTAGTGCAACCTTTTGGTATTAGTTATTTGGCATTGCTGTGACCACAATATCTGAGATAAACCATCTAAAGAGGAACTACTTACAGGGATTCCCAGTTTCGAAGGATTTCAGTCCATTATGGTGGGACAATATGGGGAAATATCACAGTTCACGATGGCAGGAACATGCGACAGACCAGGAATCAAGGAGTAAAACAGGAACCAGAGATGGTTAGAGCTTTCAAGGACCCACCCCTGGTGACTCCTGCCAGCCAGGCACCACAGCAAGGTTCCAGAACTTTCCCAATAGCACCATGAGATGGGGACAGAGCATTTGAAGCATGAACCTATGAGAAATAATTCAGATTAAAACCAGAGCACTAATCTGAGCTGCTATTCATTCGGGGCACAGCAGAGATGGGAAGTGATGGCCTTTCCTGACTTCAGAGGAAGCCTTCCAGCTGTGTTCTTTGATGTACTGATTAATCCATTCCCTAAGTGAAGGGTTAGAGATGGGATAGATGTCTCTCCCTCTTTTCTTGCTGGGGCGGGGGAATGCTGTGCTTTCTCTCTACAAATGGAGTATGGTCTCAATGCTAGAATAATGGTTAGGGTTAGGGTTAGGGTAGTAAAGGAATCCTCAAAATTAAACATAAAAACTCATAAATCTGTAAGTTTTGTTCTTAAGGGTTTTTAGAACATCCTATGCAACAGCTATTCTTCTAAATATTTCTATACACCTAATTACATGTCAAAAAAAAAAAAAAAGGATTTTGTGAGCTACTGCTGCTGTAAGTGGTAAACTTACTTTTCTTCAACTAAGTATTCAGTGGTGGGGAGGACCATACAGAGGAACTCCGAGAAAAGGAAAAGATGAGAAAAAAATATACTGTTTCACCTTTCATCCCCTCATATGCAACCTGGCCATTTTCCTAGGGTGAACACAGGCTCCCAATTTCCAGGAATATGAATGAGAACAACCATAGCTTTTATTGTTTTACTGTTTTCCTACACTGCAGTCCAAGTGTGTCTGTGTGTGTCCAGAGTGCTCATGATAACTGAATTCCACTGGCAATTGTGTGGATGTTTTGCTCTTTATGCTAGAAAAATTTATTTGTACTTAAACATTATGTTCTGTATGGAATCTTGGCAAATAAGTTGGGGGGAATATAATGGTTAAGAGAATCTGACTTGATTGGTGAGAGAATACAGATAACACCACAAAGCCCGAGTTCTGTCCTCAGCACCAAAGGTAGAGGCAGAAGAGATGGGAGTTTAAGGTCATCCTTATGTACACAGTGAGTTTAAGGCTAGCCTATGATATGTGAGGCATTTCTCCTCACTCTTGTCTTTTTCCTTTCCTTCTTCTCCCTTTTCTAAATAAGGGGTCAAAAATGAAAATGTGTACCAGGAAGGAGTTATTTTTTTTTAACTTGTTACCAAGTTTCAGTATCTGAAAATGAATATTGCTCAGTTAAAGGAACAGACAGACACATAGTAAGAGAAGTTCCTGTATGAAAATCTCCAGAATAAATCCTCGTTCTGGAAATTTCTATTTTCTCCACTCCCCTCTTGCCTCTCTCAGGTCTCTTGGTTCCCCATAAAGAGGCCTTCCATATCTCTGACTTGTTTATAAGCATCTGACAATGAGGGCATCTTTGTGTACCCTTGTAAATATGTTCAATCCATCACTTCATATATCTCACTGATAACGTTGTTGTTGAACACACTAGTCCAGGCCCTGGGCAATTGCAAGGCACCTAAGAGAGAGCTCTGCACAATATGCCCGATCTCCTCAGTGTCAAGTACTAGTGAACAGACAAAGAGGGAGTGTGCAATGGTGACTGTAATGACAACTGACTCAAGCAGAAATGCCAGCAAAGCATCCTTTGTTGAGATGATGATGATTTAACTGATAATGAACTGCTCTCATGTGAAGCAGTTTCTGTCTTTCTTTATGTATTCTCTTTCTGAGTTGATAGAGGAAGAATTTCTGTTACTTAGAGGGTGTTTAAAAAGAAAAGAATGGAAAAAGTGAAGAAAATCAAGAAGCAACATTGCTTGTATATGCTTGCCTTTCCTTAGAACATGGCCTCTGCTTTAGAGGAACAGAATAATTCTAGATTTTGTGCTACGACAGTGAGCACGTCCTACGTCTGTGAATTACAATGCTATTCTCTTCATGTAATTAATACTCAGACTTATCCACCACATAAGATTTTAACTTACAAATTTAGAGTGCAAAGAATGCCAAAAGAGAAAAATTATTTGGTATTCTAATTAAAAATTACTTTAAAAACCAAATACCAAGAAATAACATGGGCAATTGTTGAATTTGACATTGGGAATTTTGAAGCTGGGTTGTCATGACAATGATTCTGTTTGTCTTCTAGGTCCTGCTTTTGATTGACATCCAAGTCTCTTACATTAACACCAATCATGAAGACTTCATTGGCTTTGCAAAGTACGTGTGATAACTGATTGCCACATGCATTCCTACCGCTGTTTTATAAAAAAATTGCATTATTAATTTCTGCTACAGCTTTTTCACCTTTTGACAGGACAGTCTGTGTCAGGCTAATTCTGAGACCACATATTTTAGGGTCCCATAGTCACTGAGCAGGGAAATTTGCTATTTTCTTAGAAAAGGATGGTAGTTGGGTTTCTTATGCAGCATACAAAGACATGTGTCTTCAATACTCATTACATTTTTGGAAGATGATCTTCAATTTGTACTTACAGTCCCATAGAGGAGCACAACAATAATTGCACATTAAAATTCATGATAATATTCTTTATTCAATTAATTTGAAATATTAAATACAGTTCCAGGTGGATGTGGTTGTTTATACATGTAATCATAGTATTTGGAAGACTAAGTCAGAAGGGTTGTTGTGAATTGAATTCTAGCTAGCTTGAGCTACAGAGTAACAGACTGTCTCAAAAGCAATAAATAAAGCCATAAATAAAATTCAAATGAACAACTCATAAGATCCACAATATCAGTCTGTTTGGATTTCCCTATACCAGAATGAGGAGCCCTTAAAAAACAACAATATCCATTTAAAACTTAGATGTGGTCTGTTGAGATGACCATACCTCATTTTATAGAATGTATATGACTTATATATACTTGTTTATAGATCACTCTTCTTCACAGATCATATATACAAAGTTATTCATTATAGTACATTTTAAGATTTTGAATTCACTGTTTTTTTCCGGCTTGTTAATGGTACCAGTATTTGTTATGTTTGAAGAATCATGATCCTAGTTCTAACATGGGAAGCAAGTTGTTACATTCTGAAGAGTAAAAAATAGTGCCTTTTTGTATTAGGTAGAAAATAGAAAGTTTATGTGCTTTTACTTGGACTGTATGCTCAAGAGCAGGAACAAGGAAAATAAGACACAATATATCAACTCAATTCATTTTATTATACCCAGACTTGGAAGAAACATACACAGATCATGTAATCTAAACTAAATAGTGGCCCAAGCAATTTATAGGCATGTTTAGGAAGGAGAATCTCAATTACCGAAAGAAAACCATCTCATCTGATTGGGGCTATAGTTTTCATGGCTGAAGTAATGGTATCAGTCTATTTTTCATCCCATGGCTCTTACTGTTGAGAGGTGCCTTACTGTTTCCTGGCAATTTCCCATCAGTGTACTATGGGTTAACTTCTCAGACCTCTGTGATATGTGTTTCCTCACCGAGCTGTTCTCTCAGTTACACCACCCACTCTTACCTCCAGACAGCCATGTGTTATGTGAGCCTTTCTTGTAGACCTGTTCCCCGCTCTCTGTCCCAGGGCCTTTCCCATTTACTGCTCTTTCCATTCTGCAAAATCACATAGCCTCTAATGTGGATCTCTTCCTCCTTGGTCTAGAAGGAGATCTGAGAATTTCTTACACATCTCGCTACAGTCAATGAACTCCAGGCAGTTTTATTCCAGTTTTTATAGGGGAGAAATAAAAATAAGGAAATTCTGATTCGCCCTTTAGAAGGTTGTCTAGTAAGTGACAGGTATGTAATGGCAAGCTCTTCATTGGTCTCAGTGGCTTCTCTGAGGAGTTTAAATGATGAACTTGTCTTTACATCATTAGAAATGACAGGAATGCTGCCTTCAAAGTTGATGTTTTTGTGATGGGCAAATTCCAGTTAGAATCTTATAAATACATGGCAGGTATGCTTATAAGCTAGATGTAGTGTGTCATGAGCAAAAAAAGATACTACTATGCTTCTTCCAGGCACACCCCAAGTCAAGAAGATGGAACAGAAGCCAATGCCTTTTGGAAGCATTCAAGGCTTAAACATATCACAAAATTTAAATTTTTATTGAACACTCTATTTTTTTCCCCGAGACAGCATTTCATGCTAGCCTTTAACTCTTTATGTAGCCAAGGATGGCCCTGATCTCTTTATCTTTCTGCCTCTGCTTCACCAATGCTGAGTTTACAGGTGTGTGAAACCCTGCACAGCCATACCCCTTTGTCCCAGATCAAAATCAATACCCATGTATCTATCTGTCTTTCTGTCTGATTGTTTACCTCTATCTGACTGAACCTCTCTCTGTTCTTTAGGTTTTTTTGTTTTCCTTTTGATGGGCTAAAATTTATTTCTTTATCAAAAAAAAATCAGTACTTATTGCCTTGGAGGGCTGTAGGGCTATATTATTATATTGATTTTTAGGTTTTCAGAGACAATTTTCAAATGTAAAACTTTTACACATGGCCTTTGGTGGCAGTCTTCTGGTCCAGTAGATGGCTTCTGTTTTTCAGTGAGATAGGTGGTTATTTGTTGAGGAGAAACAGCATTGGTAAATCTTTCCTAGAAGATTAGGAAAGACTTTCTTTTAAAGAACTGGTCTGGGAGCCAGCAGCTGTTTTTTGTTGTTGTTTGTTTTGTTTTCTTTTTCCTGGTTTAACAAACAGAACAAGGAATAATCTCTGTTTTATGTTTCTCTGAGAATTGTCAGAAGATAAATTAATGAAATTAGAAACTAGTTGGAAATGTGTTAGAAAACTATGGTGTAGTCTGTGAGGGTTAGTTTCTTTCTTTATTTCTGCATCTCTGTCTCTGTCTGTGTCTGTCTCTCTGTCTGTCTCTTTCTCTGTGTGTGTGTATGTGTCTCCCCTCCCTCTACTTTTCTGTGTCATCTCCCTCTTTTTCTCCCCTTCCCTCTCTCTTCCCTTCATAAAATCAAAAGAACTTAATCAGAAGACTCACAGTTCCTGTGTGTGTCTCTGTGTATGTGTAGCATGTGCTACATAGGTGTATGTATATATGTGGTGCATAGTGCATGTGTGGGCATGTAGGTCACATGCCCATGCACATACACAAGGCCAGAGGAGGATGTTGGCTATCTTCTATCATTCTGTGCCTTCATTCTTTTAAGACAGAGTGTCTGAACTGGAAACCCACAATTTCTGCTAAGCTGGTAGCCACTGAGTTCCAGGACCCCATCTGTTTTCAACTCCCAATATTGGGGTTACCAGCACCTACAGTCATGAGTGATTTTTTTTCAGTGGGAGATGGGGATTTGAACTGAGGTCCTCATGCTTGCATAGCAAACACTGTTACCTACTGGCCTGTTTCCCTCATTTTTACTTTACTTACTTTGTATTAAAATTTATAATAACGTACGTATGATTGCCTCTAGAATATTTTAAGTTGATAATTTTATTATCCCAAACACACTACTTAATTTTTCATTACTGTGTATTAGCTGTTTATATTAATGGCTCTCAGTGTGCTATCTCAATATATGCATACAGTATGCATTGATCAAATCTAGTCTCTGTCTATTTTGTCCCTCATTTTCTAACAACCCCATCAAAGATAATATTTTGCACTAAGAATCAAAGGTAAATGTTCTTTCCATCTGTGTGCTGAGCACATTTCAGTGTGATATGGGGATAATTATGAAGATGAAGAAATGTTCATTTCAAAATCACTTTGAAGGATTTCTGTGCTTCTAAAAATTAAAAAACTATGGTTGTAGCTATAAATTTTAAAGTTGGCAGGAATGCTGTTTCCATCAAGGAAGAAAAGTCAAGCCATATCTGAAGCCAATTATGTAAGTATTTCTTAGTTCCAAAGACAGAAAATGAAGGCGTAGAATTGAAGAAGATGGACTCTTGGGTCCTAAGAGTTTCAGGTGTCATGACAGTGTGCCAGCTTTCAGGTTTGTGGGACGGGGACATAAGTAGGGACATGTAATGTTTGCAATGGAGCTGACATTTTGTCCTGAAAGTTTGGTTTTGTTATTTGTTTTTTAAGGACTCACACATGCTAGAATTATATGAACAGAATCTTTATTTTTAGAGTAGAATTGAGGATATCTCAGGATTCTTTCTGCCATAGAATCTGTTACCTACCCTGAGTCTGAGGGGCTTTCTTTTCAACTTCACAGCTGTCTGTTAAACACGAACCATAAAATATGTGCCATGTGCACTAAGCCTCAGGAAGTTCTGCTGAAGGCTGGCTTTGGTATTTCCTGTCTTCTGAAAGTTTGGTATTTCAACTATAACAATATAACTTCTGAACCTAAAAGTTCAGCATTTCAGATGAAAATATCAACTTTCCTTATGACTCAAGAGACTTAATTTGTCCTCCTTCCTCACTGCAAAAAGAATCTCCTAAATTATACTTTCTTAGGTAATCCACCCAGTCTTTACTATTTGAGAAAATGAGAACTGGTCCAGTTGTTCATAAATCCATGTCCCTACATTCTCAGCAATCACACTGTTGAAACACAAGGGCAAATGCCTTAGCTATGTCTTGAGAAGTGAAAGTTCAAATTCTTGTGCCCTTCTTGCATTGATTCCTAGACACAAATTGCCTCGTGCGTTCCTGAGATTTATGCACTTAGTGGTTGAGAAGAAATAAGGCTCCAGACATGGCCCATTAAAGACACATCTCCCCACTGTGGGCATCAGACCCCAAGGTCAGCTTAGTTTTTCATCTGCTGAGCAGATCTGAACACGATACAGTGAGCTTATTTCACATTTCCTTATGTGAGCACCATGAAAACGCCAGGGGCTGTGACGCTCACTGTGTCTCTTTCCTGATCCTGTGGAATGCCTCTGTTGCCATTTATCAAAGGCAGTGAGTTTCAACCTCCCACTAAATGCCAGAGCCAGCAAGGCAAGGTCCCTTCCTGTCTTTACATTCTTCTTTTATGTTTTCCCCAAACAGAATTAACTTGTAGAGGAATGGCACATCTTTTTTCCTACTCTTTACAGAGAGGTGTCTTCTCTCTTGTGCAGCCCACACTTGGAGATCAGACTATACCAGATTTTGGGGGGACTCCCACGCAGGTTAAGTAATAAAGCGTTTGAATGTTTGGTCGCTGACTGGGGTAGTTCAGGTAGAACTCTTAAGTTTGGGCAACTTAAAAAGCATGAAGATCATCATGCATGCACATTAGCATAAAGAATACTGAGAGTGGGAAAAACAGTCTCCCCAGAGAAGTGCACACCGGCTGGTTCTCCATACCAATGGCCAGCCCTGAAAACACACTACATACAAGTAACATTGGGTACAGTTTCTCTATGATATCTAGAAAACACTCTCCAGTACCAGGTGTCCTGGTCCTCTGGTTATTATCCACACATCCCTCAATATTGCCAAGCTGCTGCCATTTCCCCTGAGTCTTGAATGTAGGAGTTTTGTTATAGATGGATGAGCTGGGGATCCAGACCCCATGACAGCTGTGTTATTTTGCTCCATTGTTTTTTAAGAACTCCATTTTTATTCCTAAAGTGAATCATAGGAATGAATGAGCCCTCCTTCGTTGCCTCCCCACACCCCCCGCTTAGCCCTGTATTATGTATACATAATATTTATGAAGAAATTTATGAAAGTCCTTTAGAAACCTTTCACCCCTTTCTTATTCGATCTAATTGGATGGAGCCAGACCTATATGTACACTAAGTTGTACGCCTGGGCCTCTCAGAAATGATCTTATCTTTGGGGGTAATATGAAAGAACACTCTGATAGAGCTTCTTCACCCCACAGCAATGTGCCCAGCAAGCTTAGAAATGACACACACTCATTTTATGCTGATCATTATAACTACATGTGGCTATTGAGCAGTTGAAATGTGCTAGTGAAATAGCTATTGAAAAATTAGAGTTTACATTTAATTGCCACACCTGGCCACCAGCTGCTGGGTGGGACAGTCCAGCTTCACAGAACACTGAATTCAGTTACTGGTATAGCATCCTTCTTCGTTACTGAGTCCCACTTTGCTGATGGCTTGGTGGTGATGCACAATGGTAGCTATATGAGAGAAAGGTAATATTAGAATTTAGGTCTCTTTGTTACCCCTAAATGAGCCCAAGGCCTGCCACTAGACTATAGAGAAAGGCTGTCCGAGGCTAACTCTTATCCTCCTACCCACTAGTCTATGCATTGCTGGAATATTCCAATGATTTTTTTTTTTTCCAAAAGAAACGTGTGGAGGTTACATGCATGGCCTGACTGTGGAGTCCATGCTTTTCAGGAGTCTCCACTTCCTCATCATCCTCTTCTTTCTCTGTTATCTTTCACTTTTTAAAAGACCCCCTACAGTCTTGTCTCTGCCAAAACACTCTATGATGACTGCCTCTGTCCAGGACAAAATAGTTGAACCATGGGCAATTCTGAGTCTGTCTTTTGACACCATTTAAGTACTCTTTAATGAAGAGATCCAGGTCTTTGCTTGGGTGATCCGCCCCCTCCACATGTACTCTTTTCTGGTTCTCCCCTTTCTTCTTCAGCCATCTTTAGGGACTGTTCATCCTCTGCTTTATTTCTTCCCTAGACTGCTTCCTTTGTTACTTACTCAGTGCATTCTGCCTGACCAGATTCACTGGCTTCTACCTCAATGACCACCAGCTTCGTTAGAAGACTCTGAATCCAGACCTGGGATCTTTTTCCTGAACTATGCCTGATGCTCGGCTTCCTTTTACACACTGTGCTCATGTGTCCCAAAGAAGCCTCCACCCAGCATCCTGAGTGCATTTCCATGTTGTAATCTCTGCTTCTTCCCCTGTCTCCCTTCTGTGCGGATGGGAACTCTCAGCTGCTCAAACTGGAAATCTGACGTCTGACGTCATCGTTTACTTGTCGTTCTTCCTCCACCCCCATCTTTGTCAGGTTGGTTTGATTTTCTCTCCACGTTCCTGAGTCTGACTGACTCCTTCCTTCTGTCCCCACTGCTCTACCAAACTCACACTTCTCCTGCTTGGGTCACTGCGACAGTTTCCATACCTTCCGTCCTGGTCTTTTTCATCCTTTTTGGGATTCTCCGTGGCTTTCATGATAAAGTCTGAATTAACTAGCAGACTTTCCAAAGCCATTTATGACCATCTTCTACTTATGTCTTCAGCTTGTTACATTGTTATCAGCCCTGTCTAGTCTGTCCCCCAACTTTATATTCCAGCAACTTTGAGCATTCTGTAGTCTCCAAATAAAGATTGTTGTTGCTTTAGTACACACTACACTGTTTCTTCAGAACATTTAAATTTCTTTTGCAGCTGGACATTGATGCTTTAATTATACACAACCACAGCCTAAAAGAAAAATATTCCTTATGAAGCTGGTGAGATGGGTCAGTAGGTAAAGGTGTTTCCTACCAAGCGCGACAACACAACCCAAGTTCAGTCCCTGGGAGGCCACGTGATGAAAGGGGAGTGATGGCTCCTACAGATTGTCCTCTGACCACCACACATGCACAGTGGCATGCACATGCCTCCCCAAATAAGTGAATACTTTATCAAGAAACTACCATAAGCTTTGTGATGGGTACTATCAATGGTAACAGTGTGAGAAGTAGTAAGACACATATAGTATACTGTCTGCTACCAAAGAGCAGATGCTATTGGTGAGGTAGCAAAGACTGGCCAGCATCACATGCCTGTTTATGAAGGATGGGCACAGACTGAAGCTTTGGGGGCTCATGGCAAGGAGAGGGAACTGCTAGCTTTTCATAAACTGAACTTGATTTGACTTTAAACGCCAAGGAGGACTCTGACATCTGAGGAGGCTGGGCTGGGCCAGCTGCCTCCTCTGTTCCTGGCTTCACAGTCAATAAATCCTACTTTGGGGAAGTAATATTTATAAAATCAATTCTTTGGTCGTACTATTTTCTGGCCTAGAAATGCTGAATGCTACCTGCTGTCCTTTGATGGCCAAATTCTCTAACTGGCCCCAACATATAGTTATTGGTCTAGAAGACTTTTAAGGTCATTTACAAACTGAGTCCATGATTAAACTATAGAAGTTTTATCTGTACCATCCCTGAATCCTCATTTTCCCACTCCTTGGCTTTGTAACACTATTCTTGTGGAGTACAGTGGATGTATGTCTTCTTGTGTTAAGATTTATAGCTCATGTTTTTTACAAAAATCCCAGGATAGCAGACTGAAAGAGTGTTCCAATTCTCTGAATGTTACAAGCAATTGCTGTGTTTAGGGCTTAGTTGATAAATGCTCACACACCTCCTAGGCATATTTTCCAGATACTTCTGTTTTTGTGATGTGCACAGAGGAGAACAGAAGGGACGAAGTGAGATTATAGCTTTCTTTTTGTTTGGATGTCTTCTAATGGACTCTTAATTTTTTAATAAAGTATTTAGCTTCTTATTATTTACCTTGAAAATCATTTTCAAGCATAAATGCAGTAAACTCAATAAGATTTTATGCCATAGTATCTGGCAAAACCTTGCATAGTGACTTGTATGTAATAGAAGAGTTTTAGCAACAAACTTTCATAGATAATAAAAGCTGAGGTAATTTTATCCCAAATCAGAAAACAGAACTCTCCTTTTCTTTCTAATAATCTTCTTGTTGGCTTTAATAAACCTTATCATTTTTGTTGTGTTTTGTATATATATATATGTGAAAATATTACATAAATATGTATAGCACATTTAAATATTTTATGAATTGTGTATAATATTTATACCCATATGGTAAATATAACACATATGTTATGTTCTTCACTTGAACTAATACTTTTGGTTAAAAGGACCATACCTTATTCAAGTCTATTTCTCCTTCAAGGTTGATGCCCTAAAATTTTTTATTTATGTCAAATTAAAATATTGTGTATGAACATATTCCATAAAATAGCTAAGATAACAAGTATCCCTATTCAAGAATACATCCAAGGACTCAAATTAACTTAAATTCCTCACATGTTTTATCATGAACACATTCTAAAATAATTCAGTAATTAAGCTCTCAAGAGTTATAATAATGAGTGTATTCTAATTAAATAGCTTACCTTTTTATTATTTATGAAACAACTGTGTCAACTTAAGTACATAATTACCAGACATATGTTTGAATTTATGGGGGCAGTTGCTGAAAAAAAAAAGGCATTCATCAGGTACAAAGTAATGGTAGTTAGTGTTTATTCTAATCCTAGTATTTTAGATTGAGTCATAAAATGAATCTGGTTTTCCTATGAGGCCATGTAAGTGGTAGATGGTAAACAAGCATTGTTCCCTATGGAAACCCTGCTAGTGGAAACATCTTTTATCTAATGTCATGAATAAGCACTGTGAAGAGTGCTGCATCTCAAGAAGAGCCTGTGACAACCATGTGTATATGTCAGGGGAAGCATCCTTGCCTAGCACTTAGGAGATCTTCAGTTCCGCCTCTAACACTACAGGAAACCCCAGTGGAAACCAAAACTTACCAACCAAACAGACAAAACCCTGAACCTAAGAAACAACTCATTCAGCCCACCTTCCTTCTCTGTCACCCACACCCCTGACAATTCACACTTCACACTTTGCCACTGAGAAACTATGGTCAGTGGGGTCAAGCTCTGCCCAATGTTGGGCTCTGCTTCTTTTCCCCCATGTTATTTTAAGGGAATCTATACATAACAAAGTCTACAGGAATTTATTAAAAAATGCTCACTTATGGGTCTGCTGTAGTTTCAAAGTGATTATATTAATGAGAGGTCTGTTGAAGGCATGTCCCCTTAAAACCATATATTGGGGGATGTCCACAGCCAAAATGCACTCACATTGCAGCAGACATACATTTTCCTGTTTATCCCTAGAAGATGGACAACCCCAGGGGGCCTCTGGGAAGGTGACTTTAGAGAGACAATGTAGGAGAGAGAGGATGAAGGGGGGGCAGTATTTGAGACACGTAGTGTGCCAGGTTGGTAGGCAGCCAGAGGGCAGTGTGGGCGCATGGGATCCTGGCCATAGACAGAATCAAGCCCTCTTTTACATCCTTGCTTACAAAACACTGTGGGCTGAGATTCCCCCAAAGGAATGGTTGAAACGAAATGAAGGGAACTGGGCAGTTAGCTAAATATTATAAAACCAAGCCAAAGGCAAGAAAGAAACCAAAATTAGTAAATTAGTAATGAAAAATAAAAATAACACACAAAATATCTCCAGTGACCAAAAATGCAGTGCTACCTTCATTGCCCATCCTGCTGAGCCTCAGCCGAGTACAGCGTGTGGTTTTATGAGTCTGAGTGGAGGCAGACAGCTTAAATACATCAGGGGAGATTACAAAAAACTGCTGTTTTGAACAACTGCTCTAAGTGGGGTTTTGATTTCTATCTTGCTACCAAACCATAACATCCAATCACTTTAAGCAGACAGCTTATGGCTTTAGTCTACCTCTTCTTTCCTTCAGACCATTCCAGTGTTCTCTGAAACAGCTACTATAAACTTCAGATGAACCATCAGAGGGTACAGCATTGCTACTCTTGCCAGAATACCCAAGATGAGTTATGTTTTCTTACGACAGGTCTGTGGTCCACTGAGAGGTAGCCTTCGTTCTGAGAGCTAGAGTAACAGCATATTTACTGGTGTAGGCTCCGGAGCTAAGCTGCTAAGGGTGATGCTGACTTAAGCCTTCCTTCTGTCTCACTGTGAAGTGGGGAATATAACAATGTCAGCCTCACGAAACCTTTCGTTTAATAGATCTCTTCTGCTGCCCAGTCTGTGACAGGTCCTCCATACCCCACTCCCCGTGCCATGGAGCATTAAGCAAGGCAGGCATAAAGCCCTGCATGCAGGGTGCTTCCAGCTTGATGTGGAAGGGTGTGTGTGGATACATAGACAAACTACAGATGGCTGAAGGGTGAAATATCACAGTGAGAACAAGCAGAAGGGCACAGAAGGGTTCCCAAAGGAAACTTACCTTACTGAAAAGATTAAGTTTGGGCTAACACTTGCAGAAGTATAGGAGCAGCATCTTTAGAGCGGTAAGCTAGCATGAAGCTTCTTGCGTAGGGCTATGCTGGGTGGCTCTGGCAGAAGCCATGGTGGCTGAACTTCACCAGTGGGTGAGTTGAAGTCAAAGTGACAGAATAGGCGTACATTGAGAAGGGCATGGGAATCTATAGCAAGGACTTGGCTTTGGCCTGTGAGTATAACAGTGCTGGTGTCAGTAGAAGGTACTGAGCAGAAAAGTAACACATATGTCTCAGAAAACGGTATATCCTCCATAAGCATTAATGCCCATTCCCATTACTTTGCACACCAGGGGAAGACCCCCAATCCAACACATCAAACCATTGTTATTAATGTAGTTTTTTTCTACATGGTGTTATAGTTTTTGTTCCTGGTTGCTAATTGCTGCAAGAAACCCCACTGGGTTGTTTTGTCTTCTAGAATTAGAAGACCTGGGTTGTTGCTATTACTTCTGCCTTGAGTTTTTAAAATACGTAATGTATTTTTGTATCTGTTACTTGTTCAGAAAAAAACAGTGTTGCATTTCTTCAGTGCTGCTCTTCTTTGCTTTTCTCAGTGCTCAGCAGAGGAGCAGTCAGGTTCACAAGAAAAGCACAATTGGAAATCAGGTAGGAACCATGTAAGAGACCCAGTGCATGCATGCCCCAGAGCATTGGAACTAAACTGCTTGACTGACAATTTTTTAAATGCAAATTAATCACATGTAGTTTTTTTTGCTTAAAATGCAGCTTTTTGATTTATTTTTGCTTTTCAAGTTTTTGGAGCGAACTTTGCACTTTGTTTTGGCTTTTTTTTTTTTTTTTTTGCAGTTAACCCTACAGCCTCACTTTAACCCCCACCCCGCTACTTGCTGTGCATTTTGTATTAGACACTTTGTGTCCTCTTTTGCTTGCTTTTGTTACCACGGAACTTAATTTAACATCGAATCCGAGGCAGTTCAAGGTTAAGAACTACGGTGAGTAGTTGCATGGGCTTCTGGGTGCTGCTGGCTAGTTCACACGTTTGCACAGCTTGCTCACAGTGAAGGGACAGCTCAGGATGAAGGCAGTGTTAGACTTAACCTCTGCCGTGCCAAAGTTCTATTGTTGGCAACAATGTTAATTGCTAAGGTGAGATGATCACTTGAGTTTTTTGAGTTTGGGGGCTGACCTGCTGTCTGACTAATAGCGCTCTGCAGAGATTGAATTAACTCAGCTGGTTTGCTGTTTCTTCTGTGTTTTATGTGATAATGAATATTTGCATTGTTATTTCTTTTCAAGTCAAAACAATGATGAGTTTTTTAAAAAGCTTTTTTTTTTTTTTTAAAAAAAAAAAAAAAGAACACAGAGGTACAATTATTGAACAAATTGAAACCTCTGCTCTAGATAATTTTTTCCCATTGTTTTGAAAGGAGAAGAGGTAATAACAGACTTTATCTTAAACTTATTTATTTATTTTTTCTGAACTAAAGCATATAATTCTTTGCTATTTCAGGGAACCAATCTTCCGCCTTCAAGGCAAATTGTACGAGCTAAGTTCTGTAAGCTTTACTGTTGCTTTTTGATTTAGCTTCCTAAGGGCACAGTTTGTCTTTAACTGATTAACTCAACTAGCGCTTGCTACTAATTTTTTTTTTTTAAAAAAAACTTAGGTTGTCTTGTTCATAACACCCTATTACTGGAATAAAACTCCTCTTTGGAGGGTTACCCTTCACTGATAATAACTTGCTGTGATTGAAAGGTATGAACTAGTAAAACCCGACAATGCTGGACTAATAAACCCTTAACCTGGTGGGTGCCTTGATATTTTTTTCTAATTTTAATGGGCCTTAAAATCATTAAAATCATTAACAATCTCCCCCTCTATTCTTTTCTGCTTTGTTGGTCTGAGACATAAACCTTTCTCTTTCTCCTGTATAATAATGTTTTCAATAAATATACACGATGCTTCTAAAAGGTGGGTGAACATTGACTATCTGACTTGAATATATTTATCTGCAACCTTACCCAATTCCAATTACTTGTATTTTTTAAGAATAAAATCCCAATGCAAGATTATAATTTTTTATGGCTGCAGAGTTGAATCTTTTAATATTGGACAGTCTCTCTATATTTTATAGAAGTACAAAGGAAAAATGATCAAACATTTATAGGAGGATTTAGAAAGAAACTGTGTTCTCATCTGTACTTTGAAGGAAATAGGCTCGTCCTCCCAAGTGCACAGGTTATGAATGAGATTGGCACACTGGTCAGTTATTTGCCCCTAATATTTAGAAAAATACAGGCTTTAGATCTAAGTATTCACAAGTTCAACTTTAGTCATGCCCTGAGTAGCCATGGAGCCTTATCCAAAAATGATCCCAAGTTTGCTCAGATGTGTGTTGGGAAGAATGGAATACATCTCTGTAAATCATGTGGAGAGGATTGCAGGAGGACGAGAGAAGAGGATTGTTACAAGTTCAAGACCTGCCTGGGCTACATAGTGAGATCCAGTCCAACTGGGATACAGAATGAACCAAAAACTGAATCTCTACAGGGTGGTTGTGAAAGTATGAAATAATATGCACAAGGATGTTTCCACAGCCAAGTTCAAGATACACACATACCCCAGGAAGAGTAGAATTCTTGCTTCCAGAAGCTTACTACTTAGAACTTTTAGATAAAAAATTATAAAGCATGAGAAAATTATAGAAGTTAGAAGATAAGCATAATGAAGTATTGAAAAACTAGAAGTTACAACAAATTATTCCAATCCCCACAATGTTTAGATTGTGGCTTAGTCGGGCATGGGTTTTTCTATACAAGTTTCCTCCCTGGATGGTGGCACGTGCCTTACATGCCTTTAATTCTAGCACTTTAATCCCAGGGAGGCCGAGGAAGATGGGTCTCTGATTTTGAGGCCAGCCTGGTCTCTGTAGTGAGTTAATGGCCAGCCTGGAGCACACAGGGAAACCTCGTCCCAAATAAATAAATAAATAAATAAAAAGTATCCACAGGTCAGCTAGGAAATGCAATAGTGATGGCTTGGGCACCTAGTTGATATTATATCTGAGAGGAAGTCTGGAATTGCTCTCAACTGAGACTCTCAAAATGCTAGGATCACAGCTGTGTTTCTGTGGCTTCACTTTCACCAAGAACATGAAATCTATGCATTATAATGAGTATAGAGGTTTTGTAACCCAAGATAACAGAACTAGATACATGTTGGAAAACAGAACTCCAAATTCAGGGTCACTCAACTCTTAAAAGCCACAGTTATTTTATTTCTAAAGCTTTAGAAAAACAAAGCATATTCTGTGGCATGCAGGGCCCAACATTCTTTTGGGATCAATGGTAGCGTGCACCCTGTCATCTAGCATGGCCTCTTTATTTAGTGAAACAGGTTAATAGGCCAAACAGGTAAGCAAAATGAAAGTGGTAAGTTAGATTTTGCTGTCAATTAAAAAAAACAATCTCAATTGGCAACTATTAGTTTATGAATCTTAATAATTTCTTCCAGAATCAAATCTAGCCATTTATAACACAAGACGATAGGTTTAAGAGCATCTTTTGTAGCTTCTCTGCTCAGCATAAGTACATATCACAACTTAGAGTTGTTTCACTTATGAATCTGGGTATTTTATGTCTGTTTGGATTCATATAAAGATAGTTTTGCCTATGAAAAGGCGCAGAGCCAGGGATATTAGATTCCAACCTTCCAACTGCTGCTTCATGTATAATAAAGCTGAAAGGTCCCAAAGTGTTTCTCAAGTGATACATCCATTCCTCTCGGGACTCCAGGACATAAGGCAAACTTGGTAACAGCTATACAACAGAAACAACACAGGATCAATCCTATCATACTCAATTTATCTATCTTGAAATTTTAGTAGACCTACAAATAGATGTCAGCATGTAACACAAATTATAATCATGAAATTTACATACATGTAAATTGTTGGGCTTTTGAACAATTTAAATGGAAACTTGAGCCATCTCTGTACTCATCAGACATTTAAAATCCAAATGTGCCAGAACCTGTGGTAATGCTCAGAGCAGTAAGATCTATACATGGTACAGTGTGGGTGTTTGTAAGTAAGCAGTCTCTGCCCACTCATGTCTTACTGAAATACTGTTCTGCGAGAGGCTAGCCTGGTCCCATTCTACATGTCTGCTACCCTCCCTCCTCAGAGGCTCACACTGCCTCATTATATTGTTCAGTTTTTTTCTTCTGACATTTTGTTTGCTGTTATGAAGATCAGAGTCCCATCAAAGTATAACTGCTTGCTGAGAACAGACACTGAATTTTTATGCACAGTCACAGGAACATTTCAGAGCATCCCACTGCATGTGGAATGAAGTGAGGCTGTTATGGGGAGGCAAGGTGGAAAGAGGACATTAGCTGGGTGTTTTTGATAAGAAATTATGAATACTTCTGCATTGGTGGAGATGCTTAAAAATTCAAGAATTTGTTTTTGTCTCTGGGATCCTGTCCTAATTTTCTTCAATGATGAAGAGCAAATGCTAAATGGTAATCCCAATAAAAACATTCCTACCCAACTTGCAAAAAAAAAAATTCAAGAATTTGATTAAATTGGAAAAATTTCATAGGTGCTATGATGAACTGGATGCCAGGATGAGGGCTCAAGACTCTATTATTCTGAGGCTCCAGATATGGGCACAGGCAAGGAACATAGAAGGTTGGATTTTGATTCAGACTCAAAGCATGGTGGCTTTGTTGAGTATGAGTCTAGATTCAAAACATGGAAAGCCAGGGAGGAGAAGCCATCAGTTGGAGATTGGATGGGATGTTGTCTCTGAGAAGAAACAGAGATCTTAAAAAGTACAGGAGAGCCATTGGTAGATTTCCAATGGGAAGGGATACCAACTGATTTTTACATCAAGGAAGTGTAGAGAATGGTTTCGAAGAGTACAAGTAGATCCAGGAATTGATGGTGGATTTTGAAGTAACTTGTGATAAAAATGCAAATATTTGTGTCAGGGAGCATACAGAGGAAGGAAAAAAATCCAAACCATTTTTAGGACTGGTTATGGATAGTTACTGGAGGGGTGAGTTGACTTCTAGGCTTATGGCGGAGAGGATCTACTCACAAAAGAAAGGAAAGAAATGGATCATGTTAGAGGGGATGGGTGTGCCTGCCAGAGACACCATTATGGCTTGGGGTTCAGGAATCATGTAGAATGGAGGGATATGTTTCACAGTTGTCATATAAAGGGGTTATGAAAGTCATGGGAGAGATCAGATTTGCTCCAAAGAATGAAAACATGGAAAGAAATTTAGGGTTCAGAGGATGATGAAGAAAATATTGAAGCACAGGAGGCAATGAAAAGAAGGTCAAGAGGTGGTAAGCAAGGCTGGACCGCCTGGAGAGAAGCATAATGGTAGACAACGGTAAGGAGATGTCTGTAAGGAACCAGGAAGCTGGCAATCATTGTAACCTCTCATGGAGAGAACATTCCAAGGATGAATAGCCAATGACCTCGGATGTTTGGGGGATCTCAGGAATCTTAGGGAAAGTCAGGTGGTAGGTGGTGCTAGATGTCATCTGAGACCTCATGATATCAGCAACCCCATTGGTCTTAAGAACTGCTTTTCTTGTCTATCGTTGGAAGCTGACATGAAGTTGAAGATACATAAAACTGAAGTGTTGTGAGCTGAGATTTGCCCAGAGTCGGCATAGAAGGCCAAGAGGAAAACTGCATTGCATTTTTTTTTTTTTCCAGAAAGCAAAGTTGTGAGTGGCTTGAACTCTATAAACCAGGAGACACTAAGTATCAAACGACCTCAGAATCTTAGCAGCTCATTATAGTTAAAACCTGATTCAGTGTGCTGTGACAGCCCCAGGAAGTTGGGGAGATGGGCGCCCCACTCTCAGGATGAAGACTTGGTCAATGTGACAAGATGCTCAAGAGGAAGAATTTAAGGAAGCACAGATTACCGTGACTCCTGGTTCCAGCCTGTGCTTTGCTGGCTTCATTATTTTGCACTCTCCTGAGCCTGAGCTTCGAGGTGGAGAAGGTTTAGTGAAACCTTGCTGCTCACCTCGTGTGGCCAGGGCAAGACTGAGGAAAGGCCACGTAGGGGATACACCTTTCCAAGAGCATCAAGCACACACATCCAGGTTCCTACTAAAGTTACCAAATTATGAATTTCTTGTTACACATTAATCTATCAACCAAGTCAGCACTCTCATAGTCCAGTGGTTCCCCCCAAACTGATCCTAGGGGTCCCAAGGGACATTTCATATTAAAACTATTACATGGCCAGATTTGAGAGTCTTCTCATTTCTTCCATCAAATGGGAAAGAAATGGAAGTCTGAGTGCAGGATGTTTTAACGACCTGTGTCACTTCATGTTCTGCTAATGAGGGCGCTGTCATTTGGGTTCACCAAATGACAAAGGAAGCAGTGCTGAAGTCGTGCTGAGGAAAACGAAGAAAATTGAAAGGAAATTGATTACCTGGGACACTGGAGGCTTCACAGAAGTCAGAGGAAATATGTCCTAGGATTAAGGGGAAGTAGCAGTAAGGTGTGGAATTGAGGCTACTGAATGGATGATGTCATTGAATGTCACTGGAAAGTCCGAGGTTGTTTGCCGAATAAAAGAATTGCAGGCACTGCGGTAAGGGGCATGGAGCCTTGCTTGTCTTAAGATGTCTAAAGAGAAATGGGGATGCAATTTTCTAGACTTTAATATGTTACAGGGAAAGAGGAACAATTAACATGAAATGACTAAAGGCATTTAAAGGACAACAAAGTACCTGATATAGTTGGGGGGGGGGGAGTGCCTCAGCCTGCACTCACCTGCAACTGTGCAAATGCAAGGCTATCCCCTGAGGCAGGAGGGGAGCAGGTGTCTGTGTTTATCGTCTATGGATTTTATTCCCACTACTGCTCCAGCTGAATGATTGTCAGCTCCCCAGCTGAAGGTGGAGCGTTCCTTCCAGAACCCCATTTTAGCCCCCTTTAACCCAGCCGGCCCTTAGCTGATTTCCTGTTACCAATATTTTTATCAGTTTAAATTCTTTTGGCTATAAATTTCAGGAAACTCAAAAGACTCTGGAAAAATGAGTTTATTAATGTATATAATTAAAATAAAAGGGTAGTAGAATTGTAGATTGTTTAATTGATGGCCAAGGCTGGCTCCTCCCATATTACTTGGCTCCATTTAAAAATTTTTTTTTCTTAAATTTTTTTTTTCTATTTGGCTCCACTGTAGGGCCATGAATGAGACTGCAATCATCACTCAGAATCACTCAGGGTATTCCCTAACCAACAGTAGGAATAAAAGAACCAGAGATTTTCAGAAAAACTCTGGAGTTTTACCCTGAATTGATTCCTGAATGGTGGGTGTACGAGCAAACAATCCCTAAGGCTAGATAACAAGATATACTTACTGGTCTTGCCCTGGATATTGAGGACCTGCCTGGCTCCTCACCTGGTCACAGGGCCTGGAAGTGTGGATGGACCCTCTCATCTCAGACTCAGAGCTGCTGTCCAAAGAAGCAAATTCAACCAGGAAGTGCGCCAGATGATGGTGGTGGTGGGCGAGATTCTGGGCGGTGTCCTCTCAACACTTCCATTTGGATTAAGGGTTTCTTGCCCACGTTACCTTCTTTAAAGCCTCTAACAGTGGTTAGTTCTTCCCTATTAGAATCTATGGCTCATTGATTGATTAAATGAATGATTTTTTTCAGTCTATTATCAGAATTCTACCTTCTACTTTCCCTTTCCTTTAAAAAAAAATAATACTATCAACCAGTGCAAAATTAAGAAGCATTTTCTGATCACTCTTCCATTACGAAAGTGTGAAGTCACTGTGTAGGCAGGAGTACATTGTTCAAACCCACAGTTCTCAGGTGTACTCTGAAACGAATAGCAATAGTAGCTGCTGCCCATGTTGTTATAATTATTAAATGAGATGATAGTAGGTGGTAAGCATAGGAGCAGGTGTGTGTGTGTGTGTATGACTTGTTAAGCACCCCTGAGATAGATACCCCTATTACTTTTTTATGGTAAGGCACACAGAGAAGGAGTTACCAGCTGGACCATACAGATTTTTCCATATCGCTAGGATTCAGATTCAGGACATTTGATTATAGGTTTTCTCTTTTGAATTTTTTTTTTTTTTTATAATCCTAGCACTTGAGAGGCAGAGGCAGGAAGATTTCTGAGTTTGAAGTCAACCAGGTCTGGTCTACAAAATGAGTTCCAGGATAGCCAGGGCTACTCAGAGAAACCCTGTCCTGAAAAAGCCAAAAAGAAAAAAAAAGAAAATAAGAATTTTAACTTTCGTTTAATGTCTATATTTAGGAATTTACATAAAAATATAAAGTTTATTATTAATATAGAAATATGTTATATTACTTATAATTAAATATAAATAATTGAAGTAAGATACTATATTAACATGAAGACATGAAATAAATATTGCTGCTTTTCAAGTAATACTTTAATTAACATTTTGAGAATTTCATACAATACATTTAGATCATATTTACTACCTCCCTCAACTCTTCCCTGATCCAGCCCCATTTTTCTACCCATCTCTCACTGAGTTTCCTTCTTTGTTTCTTTCTAAAACCCATGGAGTCCATTTGCATTGCCAAACCCCTCTTGGGAGTAGGGCCTGTCCTGTGGTGTTGTCGACCTCATAGGGGTCACGCCATTAAAGAAAACTGATATTTTATTTCCCTGTAGTGATCAGTTGACCATGGCTCCGTGGCTCATGGAAGGACTGTGTACCTGTCTCCTCTCCTCTGTCCCCCTTCATGCTTTGATGTTTGGTCCAGCCTGGGCTTGTGTGGGTCTTGTGCCGCTGCCACAATTGCTATGAGTTCAGATGTGCAATTGTCCTGTTGTATCCAGAAAGCACTGTTTCCTTGATGTCATCTACCACCTCTGGCTCTTACAGCCTTTCTCAGCCCACTTCCATGAAGATCCCCAAGTCTTGGTGTAAGCAATGTGTTATAGATGTCTCATTTTTAACTCTCTAGTTTCTTATTCTCTGCATGTTGACCAGTTGTTTTCTGTGATATCTGCCATCTACTAAAAAGCAGCTTTTCTCATAATGCTTGAGAGATGAACTGGTATATGGGTATAATATTATAATTGTTAGCAAAGTAATATTGATAGGTTCTCCACTTAGGCCTATGACCTATCTAGACACAGTCTCTTGGTCCTATTAACAGGTAGGGGTTCCTTCCCCATGAGATGCATCTGACAGCCAATCAGAAAGTGGTTGGTTACTCTCATAACCTATACTCATGCCACTATTGTCTCAGGAGACACATCTTGTTAGGCCAGTCATTATTGTTGCTCACAGGGGTGATAGCTGGGTGAGAATGATGATTCTCTGGAGTATGTACACACCACCTTCTTACACTAACACTAGGAAAGTTAGTCAGTAGAGGTGAAGTCTCTGGGTCAGTACCTCCTTGCACGCACACATCACCCCTGCTAACACTGGGAAAGTTATCCAGTACAGGTGAATTATCCAGGTCACTACCTCCTTGATTCTTCCTCCACGTTGTGTCACCCAAGGATACAGTGTCTCCAGCAGCAGAGTCACACCATAAAATTCTGGAGGATAACCAAGAGCACTGGCCATATTCTATAATGTTTGGGGGAAATCTATGGGACCCATTGGCCAACAACTCAAAAAGAGGTTGAGTTGTTTTCTTGGTGCTGGAATTATTTACTAGCATGGGGTTTTGTTGGGGTATTGATCTCCTGTAGTTGAGTGAGTCCACTTAACCTCTTTTTATATGTGTATCTGTATATATTTAGGACACTTCTATGCTAGTAGGTTTATATATGGCTATTTTAAAAAGCCCTTTAGTGTTAGGTACCTCACCCCATATTCTACCGTTTATCCTGCCCTCCCATCCCACCCCATTTGATGAATTTTGTTCTGTTACTTGTTGTAGTAATTTTTTTTTTTTTTTGGCTTGTTTAGGGCTGGAGGTTTGTGACCTGGCACGTGTGGCGGCTGTGGTTTTTGTTTTTTTAAAAGAAATGAATTATATGTTTATATATTTTAATATTGTTTGGCCCATGTCTTATGTCTATTATTAGTTAGTTTTTTTTAATTAACTTATTTTTATTAATCTTTCCGCCATGTGGCTCAGCCCGTGGCTGGCAGGTACCTCTTACATGTCTGCTCCTCTTTGGGGTCCGATGCAGAGTGAGTAACTCTACCCTTTTTTATCTGTCTGGCTGCCTCTGATTTTCTACCCACTTCTATGGTGCCCTGCATGGGTCCAAACAGTTATTTATTTACATCGTACAGAGAACACTCCACCACAGTTACTCTTCCTTCCCTCTTTATATCTCTTTATTTCATTTTCCCCTTCTTTGAACCATCCTTCCTTCCCCAAGGTCCCTTGCTAGTTTTCTAACCTTTGTGAGTATATGTTTAAAGTGGAAAAGTTAGCATCGACACGAGGCAAGACATGTGACATTTGTCTTCCTAGGTCTGACTCACCTCTTCCATGATAACTGTTTCTAGCTCCTTCCATTCACCTGCTAATTTCATTTTCCTTAACAGCTTGTTAATAACTCACTGTGTAAATGGGTCACCTCTTCATCTTCTGTTCCCTAGGACATCTAGAGGCTGTTTCCATTCCCCAGCTGATGTGACTAGAGCAGAATGGACATGCAGGAGAGAACAAGTGGCTATAGGCCTTCTATTAATCACAGTTTTCCACAGCCTCTAATAGTTTATAAATTGAAGCAAGAATCGCACTTCACAATTTTAATTACTGCATATTATTATTTATATTCATTTGCTGTTATTTTTGTTCCTAATACTCTTCTTATAGTAATGCTCTTAGATCCTGAAAGCAATGAATTTAAGGGATATGTAAGTCCATCTTTAATCCTAAACTGTATAAGTTTTTCCACAGGGGCCAGTCAGTACTTTATAAGACAATTATTACCTTATTGAGAGTAGAGAATAGGGATCATGAAGTCACACTTACTAGGATGATGGCTCACTGTGTGAGTCTGTATTTTTTTTTTTAACTTAAAATGTTGCTTGGAACATGATTTGTTATATACCAATAGTGTATTTCTCCAGAGGAGACAAAAAATGCTTACTTTATTTTTGGAGTCAACTCATGTCTTTTTGTTTTCTCAAGACAGGGTTCCTCTTTGTAGCTTTGGCTGTCCTGGAGCTCACTCTGTAGGCCACACTGGTCTCCACCACCCCGCTTCAATTTATGTGTTAATTGAAGACCTACAGGTCACACATAAGTAAGAGAGGATCCTATCTATTCAAATTGTCTTGAAAACTTGCAGGATCCAGCCTACCCCTGGATGCAGTTTCTCTTTGGGCAGTAGCAGTCGGGTCCAGCTTCACTTGGACAAAGAACAGTGAGTTAAAGCCAGGTGTCTCCCTGCTGTCTGCAGCCTACACCTCTGTTGCTGCAAGCCCCTCCCTGTATTTTCTTTCCTCCCTTCCTGTCAGGGCCTCTTGGTTTTTCTCATCTACCAGGTGAGCTGTGTTTGATTCCTAGTGAGATAAATGCCTGAATGGTTGGAACATTTCCTACAACTTAGATAGCATTTGTTTATCTATTTGTAGATTGCCCATTAAAGAAGCTACTTTATTAATCATGATTTTCAAACCCAACCATTCCTCTGCATCAATCGTGGTTTTTAAAGTTCTTCCCATTTGTGACCCTTTGATTGTTTGTGGACATTGAAATTATATCCATTGTTTGATCCCAGAGTAGGGAATCCTTGTTTTAACAACAGCTTGTTTTTAACCTTGACTCCAGATCTTAGAGAGAAGCTTCTACTTTATGTCAATTCAGCCAGTGGCATGGTGAAGAAGCTCCTTGTTGCTACTTCTGATTGGTCCATCACAGGCCCATACACCTCACATCCCTTACCACTTTCGACTCTATCCATCAGGAATGCCTGTGGTCCACTCAGTGTTCACTGCAGTTTCATTGTGTTTGGATGGTTGCACACTACAATAAAGTTTCCATTGCATTGTTGCTATTCTTCCAAAACTGCTGCACCAGTCAGTAGACCTACAGCAATATACAGACAAGGATCTAGCCCCCGGCTCCAAATAAATATATTTTATATAACTGTTGATAGTCTGATGGGAAGAATAATACATTGCAGTCTCAATTTAAAAAAAAGCTTTTCATTTTTTGTGTTTGAAATAGATTTTGGATTTTCTGGTTCTTAAACTATCTTGGATGTGTTCTTTGTCTTTCTGAGGGACACTGTATGTCATTTTCATAATGACCTTTAGATCTTTTAAAAAAATAATTTGGATATTTTTTATGTGTTATAAAGAGAGGAAGCACTTTCTGGCTCTTTAAATTTAAAATTATTTGTTGTAAAATAAAAGGTATTAATTTTGCCTGGACAGTTTAAGAAACATGTACTTTGTCCTGTTTGTGCTTCCTGCCTTAGCTTTCTGGATTTGTCCTTAGGCGTATGGAAACCATTCCTTTGGCTGGCTCACATGCTTTTGCCCTCTGAAGCCGTGAGAAGCGTTCCATTTTTACCGACAATGAGTGTCCTCTTCTGTATAAACCATCCTGCCTTTCCTGATGTTCCCTGAAGTTAATACTTCTACTTCATAACTGAATTTTTATCTTCTATTTTTGATCTTTAGTATTGATCTATTGTTATACATATTAACAATTTTCTTTTATTGGCTTGTATATTTTTAACTTTTGTAATGTTTTGATGAAGCTCTTAAAATTAGAAAGTCATCTGCTAATTTTTTTAAAAAAACATAAAAGACAAAATATTTGTGTTTGTTGCGTAGTAAAGTATTCATGATGTACAACTTGAAATTCATAAGTGTGTACACAATGTGTAATGATCATATTTATGTAATCGGTGTTAGTTCCGCGTGTAAAAAAAAGCAAGCACACACTAGCAAGGCTACGCATGATGTTTATTTAAGAGAAAAGTCCCAGGCGGGTAAAGAGACAGAAGAGCAGAACAGAAGTCAGGGGACAGAGAAGAGAAGGACCGAGCACCCGCTTGCTGCCGCTTTTAAGGGAAGGGGCGTGCACGGGTATGCGTCATGGGTCCAGACAGGTGCTTCTGGGTCCAGCCATGGTCCAGGGACATGCTTCCGTACTCAGTGCTGCAGGGTTTACGCGTGCCTCCATGCAAGGTGCATCCCACCTGAGCTGAGGGGCTCAGCTAGGGAATACCAGGAATCCTTACAATCGGTACATGTACCTTCTCAGAGCATCATTTCTTTATATTGAAAGCATCCAAAAATACTATTAAAATACTATTTTGGAATACTATTTCAATCATACCTATCCTCTTATGCTATAGAAAATTTGAAGCTGCATCTCCCATCCATTCCGTTCTTGAGTCACTGACCCATCCCTTACTCTCTAACACTGCCCACGTGCCGGCTGCCTCGATCTCTCTCCTTTGGAATCTAGTTTTCTTTTTCTCCCAATTCTTCCACAGCATTTATCTTTGGAAAAGAAGCTTCTACTCCAGGAGTAAAAAATTATCCACCCATATGCTCATAGCATTTAAAAATATTTTTATTATTTGGAACAATTTTTGACTTTCAATGTATTTTGATCATATCCTTCCCCTCCCCCAAGTTCATGACGTCATTCCTGGCATCTGTCTCTGTAGCCCACTTAAGAAGGGTTCATCACAGCTCGGGGTACAAAATGGTGCACAGCATACAGAGCAGAATGTGACAGTTATGAGCATGGATTCTCCAGCCTGACTGCCAGTTTTCAGCATATGGCTCTGCCCCTGTGTAGCCACAGGTGTCCGTTAGCATCGTTATTTCTCTGTTTCCTCTTTTGCCCATGACACATGACTAATGAATCTATCTCTAAGAGGCTGTCCAAAAGGGGATATGGTTGTTACATCTAACTCAATTTCTACTGCCATTTATTTCTTGATTCTAAGTGAGTAAATGTACACATGGAATTGGGTGAATGACCTATGCTGTTACCATTGGTTTGCCATAGACTTATTAAAATAAATGATTTCATTTGTGATACTGTAATGATCAGAACACACACTGGCCTGAAACTTAACTTATAGCTGCTGTTAGGGTTCCCAATCCTTTTGCCTAAGCCTCTTGAGCACTGGGATTATAGTTTGTGTCTCCATACCTAACTCCAGCTCACACTTCTTAAACACTTTGTCTTTGGCTAGCCATTGCCTGAAGTATGCTTCTTACATCAACACATACAGTCTCCCAGAAACCCTTGAAGCAGGGCTCTCTCTCTTTCTCCCTCCCTCGCTCCCTCCCTCCCTCTTTGGTTTTCTGAGTCATGTAAATGATATTTGGAATGATATTTGCTACCCTAGGTAGAACAGTAGCAAAGTAGCAGAAATCTGGCCTTATTCTCAGTCAAGGCTGAGCCTTTTAACCTGGAATCTTTACTTAGATTATTTATTGTGTCCCCCCACCTGCTGATTTTTGTATAGTGATGTGCTTTTTAATGATTGTAGTTCTCTCTCTATTTTAATAAGGCTAATCATTTCCTTTTACTGTCATTCTTTTTCACCCATATTTTTTCCTTTTGTAAGTTGTTCATTCTTTTAATTGAAGATTAAATTTTTATATTCCAAGTAGAACTTCACTGAAATTGTAACTGAGTGTTGGTAAAGCCTTTAAATTAACCCATGACAAACTCTCTCTAGTACTTACACTGTTCCCCTTTCCAATTAGATAACTGTTTATTCTGTTAGTTGTATTTTTTCCTTAATATAGGTACATTCACATTTCTTTCTGAAAATGTAATTATAACTGGAATGTTTTGGATTGTGTTTTCTAATTATGACTGTTTGAAAATATTGAGTAAGGGCATCTTATATTGGGATTTGTAGGATTCATTAGTAGCTCTTTTACATAATTTTAACTTTTAGTATACTTCTATCTTCTGTTTTGTATTTTGATATGTTATTCTTTTTGGAATAACATAAAACCATAATGAATTTTATTAAGTATCTTAGATTTTAATGGAAGTGATTTTAATCTATTAGTATTAGTTTTGATGTTGGAGTTTAACTTTAGAATGTATATGGTGATGATGCAGGCATTCTTCCTCCTTTTATGCTTGTGAGTCTCCATCAGAAATGATGCTTTAGTTCCATTCACATGACCACGTTCTTCCATCCTGAGCAAAGTCTGTGGCTTCATCTACTACCATTTTTATTATGTATCTGTATTTTTCTGGCCTAAGCCCTCTGGCTATTGGGACAAAGCAAATATTTAGGAATTGAATTCATTCTCTTAGTATTCAGTTTCAGATCAGTATATTTTTTTCTGTTAATTTATTTAATTTGATTGTTTCTGCAAATTATCATTTGCAGAAAAGAATATATATATGATAGTATTAAAATTCTTACAGGAGGGAAAATTCCCAGAAACTAAGAGCTTTTAAATCACAGTTTGCAGAATGGGACAGTGGCTGGTTGGTGTGCAGGATGGGGAGGGAGTAGTAGATGCTCCTGCTGTACAAAGGCTGGAGCTCTTAGACTCCTCACTGAAAAGAGAAGGAAGCCAGGCATTTCATCTGTTGACTGGCTGGGAGCCTCACCACCGGTTCGTGGGCTGAGGATACTTCCCAGCAATGCCAACTTCGTAATTATTGGAGGACCCTAGTCCTTTCAGTGTGGTAATTTAAGGGCTTAGCAAGAGACAAACTGTCAAGTACCATTGACTCTAAGGGAGCCCTGGGATATTTCTTAGTGATGACATCCACATCCTATACCAGAATGTCTCTTGGGCAGGAGGCCAGCAATGACAACGGAAGCGGAGACATTCTTATTTGTGTTTTCAGTAAAGCTGTTGTTTTCATTCATGATCACTGCCTTCCATATTGAAATCAAATCCACCAATCACAAATATTTCCCAAATTCACCACGACTGAGGCAAATTGCGCTTTCTTTCCTCAGAGTATGGATGTTTCTCATCTGGTACAATGGCATCATTGACACCTTTCTTGTATCAGAATGTTTAACTTGGAAGCATCAACAGAGGCATTTATAGTTCAGTTCTTGATGTATTGCAATTAGAGAATCCTCCACTATGCATTCGTAGAAAAGGAGGTTCATGCAAAAACCACAGTGATCAGACAGGGGAGGACATTATGTTTAGCCGTATGGATTCCAGTCTTAGTTTCACTGGATGTCACAGCCCCGAGGAGTCTCTGTCCAGGTGTCACATCTCTGAGGGGTGTCTTTGTTCAAGTGCCTAAATATCAATACATTAATGTCAGTCAGTGTGAACTATTGTAAAAATTTAAATCTTAATTTCTAATGAAAAAATCCCAATAGAGAACATTGGCTTGTAGGTCCTCCATACGGTAGTTGCATAGATCAGTCTAGAATTCTGTGTATTATAAGCCATCTCCTCTTTCATGAAGCTCCTTTTCACCTTCCCACAAATATTTTCAATAAATAGGTCCTCATTGTTCCTATGGATTTATATTTTTTCTTGGGGGAGGTCATGTATGTGGTACAATGAGACCATGACCTCACCCCCCCCCCCCGCAGGGTAGTCTCAGCAACTCAAGAGTTAATGCTGCTCTGAGATTTAAATCTAGAAAAACCAAAGTGGCTTAATTTGCCTAGCAGTATGCATTTTAAAATTATGGACATCGAGAAAAGAAATATAACTATAGACAAATCTTTTTGAACAAAACTTAAGTATGTAGAGCAGTTTAACAAAGGAATAAAATATTCAACCTCAAAAATTACTAAGAGATTTCTTTGATTCAGAAACCAACCCCTCTCCACTCCTGTGGGATTCCATACAGCTAACCTCTCCAGGATGAATGTTCCCCTTTCAGGAAATGAGCACTCTGAGTTCATAATCACATCTTGGTTCCTTGAGGCTGAGCCCCAACCTCCCTCTTTCCTAAGTAATTGGCTGAAAGTTTTGTCCTCTCTTCTGGTGAAGTTATTTACGCTGATCCTGTGATGGATAGCTCCTATGGGTAAATGACTGTATCTGCTGCCTTTGACAGGGCATGTATGGATGGTGCATGGTCTTGGAAATGGTTACAGAAATACAAATATAAATGAGCCCCCGCAAGCAGATAAGAATAGTATTGCATCACAATTTAAGTGATTTTTTTTTAGTGGTTCCTGATTATTCTTTGCTTAGAAGACAACTGCATTCTCTAAGTTCAGAGTATTTAATATGTTTTTTTTTAAATGAAAAACAACTAAAAGGTTAGTAATAAAATGTTTTATTATTTCCTTCCCTATTCTACTAAAAATTGACTTTCTTTATTAAAGTAAGGAATTTTTAGTGTACAATTATGTTCTAAGTATCTTTTTTTTTTTTTTGTCCTTTTAGAAACCTTTTCCTTTTGCAGCACTCTGGCCTTCCTGGTGACCTGTTTTGAAATGAAGGAGGGGAAGGGGAAGGAGGGCTTGTTTTTCAGAACCCAACCATCTATAAATGACTTCCTCTTATTTGGTTCATCCACTTGTGGGTTTTCGTTTTCAGAACTCTGGTCGCAGGCTCCGTGTCCTAGAGGAAGGAACTGTGTCATCACTCACTCACCCTGTCCACACAGCCCAGCCACTCGGAATATTATCTCCTATCACTTCTGGCATTTCTTATGCTTCTTCTCTTCCTGGGCTTCATAATTCATGTCAGTGATTTCCGGTGCATGTGGAGTCAAGTTTTAGAAATATGAGACAATTTTAAAATTACAGATGCAAAATCCTGGCTGTTTGAGCCAACATCTGCAACTGGTTTAGGGGATTAACGAAAGAGCTGCTCTGGGTGACTGATATTTGCCAGGACCTCTCCATTTCCCACAGAAATCAAAATGCCTGTTACTCTCAGGGCTTCAATTTCCAATAGAAATCACAATTTCATCTGCTACATACCTTATTAGGTTTCTTCATGGATTCCCTTGAGTTAAAGTCAAACTTCAATTAGCCATGATTATGGAGGTCAGGAAGAACATGAGTAATTAAAATCCACAAGTAAGGAACAGACTGACTTTAACCAGAAGCCCCAACACTCTCCCCTGAAATTACAAACAGGGGAAATAACTTGACTTGTTTCTCTCATTTTGTTTGTAGTGTGAGTATGAATGAGAACATGACCCCTCAGCTTATGACAGTTTCAAAACATGTACTAGTTAGGATAACGCTCAAATTCGGATATCCATGGCCCTCAGTTGAGCCCACTTCCTGCCCTTACATTTGTCCCACTGCTCCAGGTTCTGTGCCCTGGAAATACCAGTCTTCCGGAGAATTAGCAAGCAGGTTAGGTAAATGGTTCTCAACCTGTGGGTCACAACCCCACATGTCAGATATCCTGCATATCAGATGTTTACATTACCATTCAAAACAGTAGCAAAGTTATAGTAATGAAGAGTAGCAATGAAGATAATTTTATGGCTGCGGTCACCACGACATGTGACCCTATGTTAAAGGGTCACAGCATCAGGAAGACTGAGAACCAGTGCTCTAGGATCTTTTTCCTCTTGGGGTTTTTTTCTGAGTCAGTTCTAATGTCTGTACCATCATCATTTTCATTTCTACTAGAATAGCACCTCTTTATTTTCCTCACCTCAAATAGCTTGTCTCTGAGAGTACTCTGACTGACTGCTGCTCTATCTTTAGTCTACAGTCAAGGTTCCTGAAGAAACATGTTTTTCTCACCCTGCTTTTAAGTATTTAGTTGTAAATGTCCATCTCTGCACTTACCCATGGGCTCTCTTAGGGACATTTGTTGCCATTTTATGTGTCTAGCATAAAAACTCCCTCTAGTCAATGTCTAATAAATGTTGACTGTATAGAAGAGGCAATGCTTTTAACATCTGGAATTAAATGGCTAGATATGTAAACCATTTATAAAATAATGGCTGTGATGTTTATATCCAGAAGGGAAATTCTAATGTCTTATTAAGCTCTTATTAGTTTTGAATGGTCACTCAATGTAATAAACAGCTGAGCTTCAGTATCGCCCTTACACGCAGTTCATTTGTGACTCACCTGTAGTTATTTTAGTTTTCCATCTATGCATGTCATCACAACTTTTATTTCATGTAATTCTGAAATGCAGTTCTGGATATAGTAAATTCCAGTATTATACAGGCACTAAGTTATGTTTGATTAACAATTAGAATGGCTTATACCTGAGCTCTAACAGATGTTATTGCCATCTTAAATCAGCAAGTTCTTCATTTATCATTTATCTCCTCTAGTTCCTGCACAGCATGACAAGACAATGTGTCTATTGTGCATTTACAAATAGCCCTGAGGGTTGGGATTACCTCTGGCTTGGAACCATTATATCAATAATTTATCAACTTGGGACTGGAATGTAGCTCCATTGTAGAGTGCTTGTGAGCTTTTAGCTAATATACTCTGATCATTTTTGGAAGATGGGAGTCCAGAAATGCAACTGCAAGTAAGCAAGAAACAAGATGTGTATGGAAAAAACTCAATGAGCACAATAAATGTTCAGAGAGAAAAGAGCCACTTGGCTACTGAACTACTTTCCTATCCATGACAATCATGCCAGAGGTGGGTTCCTTTGATTTTTCTTGCAAGCTTGTGTTAAAGCTTGCATTTGAACCCACAAAGTTCTGTGGATCACTTCACTGAGTTTTTACAAAAAAAAATCTTCAAGGGGACATATGATAATCATCTCTTTCTGCTCTCTGCTTTCATTTTTTTTGTACTTAGAGATCATATGTCTTTAGCAAAAATCATAAAGTTTGTCTTTCTGAAGATAAAATTTTAATCTCCTTTATCAAAACCAATAGACACAAGTGTTCAAAGCTTTTACAAATAATTGTCCAGTGCTTCCTGGGTCACATGGAGTCATTGGTCGGTTATCTTCTGAGTGTCCTCAATCACCTTTGACTTTCCTGGCTGGTCTGTATCAGGTATCATTATCTTCTGGGTCCTCCGGTTGGTAACTCACAAAAGAGTTTCATTATTTACTCATCTCCTTCGCTCGTCCTTGAAATAAAGGCAGGTACAGCTCTGGGGGTAGAATGGCAATAATGTAGATTAGTTCTTATTCTCAGGATGGTTATGGTCTTGTGATGTTCGAGGCAGCACATGAACAAGAGGACGAGCAAGGAAGAGTCTAGCTACTGTAGTAGTGGCCGGCGGTCACAGGGAGAGTGAGGTTGCTGGGCACTTTGGGAAGAGGGGAGGGAAGGGTCTCTTTGGAGTACTGTACGACAGGTTCAGAGTGAGAGGATAGTCTGCAACCTGGAGAGGAAACATAATCCCACCAGCAGGCAAGGGCAAGGCCAGGCAAGAAACGAAACAGAAACCTGGCTTTTTAAGCACATCAGTGGCTGAGGTTGAGGAACACAGTAGCTAAGAGGCAGAAAGGATTAGCCATGTACTGGCTCTTTCATTTTTAGTGTGGATAACAGAGTTACATGGCTGCTTCTTGCCAGTTTCATGCTTCTAGCAATGGTCCCTTTAATACCAGAGTTTCTAAGAATTTGTGTATTTATGTATCTGTCCTGCACAGCAATGTGGCAAGAACGCTATCAAGATAGGATGCACAGCCTTGCTTGTGGATAGGGTTCTTCTCTCCTCCCTATTGTCATACTTGGTTGACCTCTGTTAGCACTAACTTGGTATCATGTCTCATCATGGAGTGATGTTGAATGGTGTTGAATGTTCTCTGCTTTCTCATTTGTCCTCCAAAAGAGGTGGTACTATCTTCATGAATGGATGAGAAGACTGAGACCCCAATCTAAGCAATAGAGCTGGGTGTGGAAAGCCCACAGATCTGGTCTCACCCTGACATAGTTGGATTATGTACAAGTCTTATGATACCTTGGAAGCCATGGACATCGTGAAGTCAGTGAAAGACTTCAGTTTACATCTTACAAACTTTTGTTCGCCTAGGAGATAGAAGCTAGAAAAAAAAATTGTCACTGATGTTGTTTAGGAGATAAAAATATTTAAGACATATTAACAAAATAATTATTATCAAAATGATTTTTATCTTCACAACATAATTTACAAATAAGAGAAACAAAAGATGAATTGAGTTTGTGCACATATGAAATAGGCTTTTTCTGTAATATTTAATCTATAGCCATGGTAAATTAATTCTAGATTTCATATTTTGTGCTGGGAATAAAGAAAGCTATTGGACAATGTTCCTAAACTCACAGGGCAGGGGATCCTGTCTGCAGGAGACCTCTCATTCATTCCATGCTCTTCACACCACACTCCCCTTGAAATAAACCCCAGCATGCCTGCAACTGATTACTTCCCAGTCAGCCCATCAATTCTGCCTCCCTTGAGGCATCTTCTTGTATCTGGGTTATGAGTCTTTCTGTATCCCTTGTTACACTTCTAAGTATGGATGGAACCATCTCCTTAGCCTCCAGAAGCCACTGGAAAACCATCTGAGCCTCCTCGTTCACTCTTTTTAATGCTTTCCATCTGGATAAAAATTTATCTACTTAATTAGACCACGAGTCACATAGATAATAAACCATGCCTGAGACCAGTCAATTATGTGGGCCCTAATCTAATCAGTGGATACTCCATGGATATGTTCAAAAATCAGAGTAGATGATTGAAGTTGGTCTAACTCCAGAAAATGAGGCCTAGTTGAAAAAAACAATGGTTGGTGGGGGTGTGACTTTGAAGGACACCTCTCATATATCTGTCCTAGACCCTTCTTGCTCGGCCTACTGGTCCCTGTGAGGTAAGCATCCTCTCCCCACTTATGTGCTGGTGGCCATGCTGTTTTGCAAGAGAACCATGGACTGAAATCTCTGAAAGCATAATCCAGAAGAAGCCTTTCTTCCCTTACTCTGTTTTGTCAGGTATTTGTTAAGGTGACAAAAACCTAAACAAAATCCAAAATAGCTTATCATCTTACTGAGAAGTCTACAGATCTTCCGATGGCATTAAGTCTTAGCTGTTTCCTCCAGACCTGGCCCACGTCTACTGCTCTGATTCTGTTATCTGTTCTGCCTTCTCCCACTAATCACAACACAGGTAGCAGGCTTTCTTGATGTCCACACTTTGGGGTTTTGATGCCTGTTATAAACCCGTCCCCCTTTCTCCTCCCCACAGTATGTATGCACATAATTTTTTTCTAATTCTTCAGCTGGAGGTGGAGATGACATGGTGGCTAAGAATACCTGAAACTTTCCCTGAGGACCCAGGTTCAGTTTCCAGCACCCACATGGTAGCTCACCACTGCCTGTCACCTCTGTTCTAGGGAATCTGACACCACCTTTTGACCTTTGCAGACACAAGGCGTCCACAAGGTACACATACATACACTCACATACAAAAGATAGAATAGACTTCTTCAACTTTCGGTCTTTGGGAAATACTATTTTATTATAGAAACTTCCAGACTAAGGAGGAAGCACTCTTCCTCATACCAGTTACTGTGCTCCTTGGGTTGTTCTACTTCTTTTAGTACTTATAATTACCCATTCACTCTTCTGAGTTCTCACCCAGCACACACACACACACACACACACACACACACACACACACACACACCCGCTCACACACACACAGAGGAGAACTAGGTTACAGGGCAAACAAACAGGGAACAAGAGATCAGTTCATACAGTAATGATCTCCAAAGCCATCAGCTCAGTGCATGGGTGCAGCTTCCATTTCTAGCTAGTATCTTGACGCCAGAGGTCTTCACTTTAGAAAGGATGGCACTTGCTGCTGACTCTGTCAGCTGAATATTAATTACTCTTCCAGGCTGGACTAATTTGTATTAAAAACTGTATGTCATCCCCATTATCATTTCTATGTAATAATCGATACTGTATTCTTAGGGAGCGATGATAAAGTGTTACAGGAATCATGGAATTTGTTTAGTTTGAATTGACTTGTATATCTGTCTGAATGCGCATGTCTAATATTGGGACATTCTGATATAATCCTGGCTTAATCCCACCTACCACTTGCATATCTCTCCTGAGGTCCAAGCTCCGTCAGTTTTAGAGCATTGAGTGACTCTCAGATTTCCTCACAGGTACAATGTCCTTACGTTCTTGGTGACCCCGAGTGCCACAGGTGCCATGTTTGTCCCATATTTAGAAGTTGAAATGATAAACTAATGTGAAGTTGGACAGGAGGAAAGGGTAAGAGGTTGCTGCTCCCCTGAAGGTAGCTCATCATTTTATCTCCTTATAGTTGGTAGCATAAGAATCTTGAGGGATGCTAAAAGATGCTTAAGACAGAAGCAGAGCAGGTGTTGGTTGAGCTTTTTTTTTTTTTTTTTTTTTGCTAGCAAGTTGTGGTGGAAAGACCTGGATCAGACATGAGCAACAGCAGCACACTGCACAGGGGAGGCTAAAAGCTACACCCGGGGACAGGGGTTCCCAACCTGTGGGTTCTGACTCCTTTGGGTTGCACATTAGATTTTACATTACAGTTCTTAACAGTAGCAAAATTAAAGTTAAGAAGTAGCAAAGAAATAAGTTTATGGCTGGGAGGTCACCATACGACAAGGAACTGTATTAGGAAGGTAGAGAACCACTGCTCTAGGGCCTAGGTCTTATGTGGATGTTGTGATCAAGCAAAGATTACCTCTGCAGTTTCACATAAGAAGAAAGCCCTAGTAATGGAAAACTATTGGCTTTTATGCTATAGATGTTTTCAGAGCCTACACTGACTCAATGCCCACAGCAATCAATCACATAAAATCTCTGATCTTATGTCAGAAGAAATAAAAAGACAGAATTCCATACTGGACTAACAGATGCATTTTCCTCAGAGCACGAGTATTTGTGATGATAGGGTATCATTATGAATGTGTGATATGTAGGAAGATATGACTGCTAAAAAATATTTAATATCTGTATACATTGAGAATCTCCTAAGAGTTTTATATTCTTCAGAGGTACTGTAGGATAAATAGATTTTTTATAGTTGTACTGGTAACCCCAGCCCTTGGGCTTTGTTGCCAAATTCTCATTACTTAGTACTAATAAATTAATGTCTGACTTCCATCCAAATGACAGGGAGCTAATTTTGTTCCTTGCCTTTGGGGACCACAATTTTCAGGGAACTTCTTTAGAACCCATAATGTGATTGATGTGATCAAAACAGGTTGTACCAAACTCTATAGAGCTAATTCTTATAAAGGAAATGGAGGGAGGATTATGAGATTTTTATTTTTGCTCCCAAGGTGTCAGGAAGGAATTGATTCATTGTTTGCTGTCACAGTAGGGTGGGCAAACTTCAGCTCTATCATTATCCTATGTCTGTCTGCTTCCTTACCCACCAGGGCACAGACACATTTGCCAGTCAACATTGGCTTGCTCACCATGATAGCAGAACACACAGTCCTTGTGCTGAATGCTTTCTATCGGTTTTAATGAATCCTCACTGCCATCAGAGACACTAAAGGCCTGCCTCAGAATCTGCCCCTTCTATGCAGAAGTTAAATGGTAAGGTTAGACATAGTGGGAGCCTCCAGTACCAAGCTCTGGCACTCTTAGCTCCACTGATTCTTTGATGGTCTACTGAGATAAGCATAATCTCTTTGACAGCTTCTGTGTCACTCAAACCAATGAGAATGTTTACTTTTAATTTTATTTTTTTTTTCTCACAGCGACACTGGGCTTTCTGATCCTCTTTGTAAAGGATTCTCTTCCAGTGGCTTTTGCACGTGTGGTATTTGTTTTTTTTTTTTCTCCCACGATTCTGGCCATGCCCTCCCTCCCTCCATCTTCTCTACCCATCATGCTGCCTGTCCTTAAGCCCAGATCAGGGTAATCTTCTGTCCAGACTCTCTTTTGATTTCCCCCTACACACAGTTTCAGACACAGCTACAAATTCACAACTCTGTAGAACTACTCTAGCCTACTTTACAGCCAGTGGTCCATTTTGCACATTCCCACTGAGACACGTCCAGCCAGAACTATTGACTCATCCCTTCCCCGAACACACATTCCTCTCATTGTCTGCCGACGTGCCTGCCGAGTCTGCTCAGTTTCAAAGCTGAGACTCTGGGAGTCATCCTTGACACCCCACTCTCTCTCATCTTGCATATCGAATCTGTCATTGCCATGCTAATTTTTCTTCCCAAACATCCCTCTGATCCGTCTACATTCCCATATGTCCATTTGCAGTGGGTCTGTCAAAGTTATCGCCATCTGTTACTCAGGGCTCTGAGGCAGCCACTTCTCATGTCTCCTTGCGTCCTTTCTCTAATCTCTTCACTAAACTGGAGCCGAAAAAGGAGCTTTTATGTGAAGTAAATCTTACGTGACTGCTTTACTTTAAAAACACCTCAAAAGATACAAACCAACTTTCTTCCCACGCATTGCAGAGCCAATTGTGCTTTAACCTTCCTTGCAGCTACTTTTTGCTAAATGGCCATACTGTGTGGCCCCAACCTCCACGTTTACCCAACTCCCTTCAGTTTTAACCCGTGTCCTAAAATCCTCAAGCTTACCTTTTCCAATACTCCGTATGGTCGCCATTCTTTCAATGTCCCAGTAACTAGTGTGTCTCTAATCCATATGAGTCTTTGCTCAATGTCTATTCTCTCATTTATCTTAAAGCTCCATTAAGGTCAAGAACTAGGCCTGGTTTTCTATTTTGTTGTTATTATTTCAGCCTATTCTTGAGTCTGCCATGTGCATTCTAACACAGATATGGTGCTAACTAGTTAACTATTAAATAATTTCCTATCTGCTAAGCTTATTTATTTTTTTTAATCTTTCCTGGATTGCTTTCAGTGAAATGTCCATACTCTACTCAAGTTAATAGTGAGGTAACCCTCTCCTTTGTGTGTATGTAGTTGCGTCCCTGAATGGAGAAAACTAGATGCCAGATTTGGTTCCCATTCTGTTTTGTATCATGTGGAATCTCTTCCACATGGAGAGCCCAGCAACTTCAAAGGGAGCTCTGCACATGGAAAAAATACACAGAGAAAAACACGTGAAAGTAAGTGGAGTCCTGATTTTCATCATGGTTAATGGCCCAGATTTCAGAGAGGTTTAGGTGAGTAAACCCTGAGAAGAAATATCTTTAAAACAGCAGCACTTGGGGCCAGAAATAAGACCTACATTTGTTCTCAGTACATCAGAAAGGAGAGGCTTTCTCCTGCAATGACTGTATGAACTGAAGTAGTGCAAAAGTTCCCCAGAGGTGAGAAAATCACCTTGATGGCCCGAGAAGCTCTGCAAAAGCATTAGATGTCTCTGCAGGGATGCAGGTACCACAGTGACTGTCCTAGGAGACTGAGGCAGGTCCAGAAAACACAAGGGGGAAGGGCTGGGTCCCTCGCTGACTTCATCCTGTGAAATGGTGACTTGGGTTTCTGTTTGACAGCAAGCTTTATTTTTCTGTTTACAATGGAAATGTGTACCAGGGCAGTGAAGCAGTAATTGGGCTTTACAGAGAAACCAAGTTGTTATCATTTTGGCAGCTGGAGATGTTCAAATAAAAAGGAGAGTTGACGTGAATGTTTATGATTGGTTCCTTATTTTCAGCCAGCTTTGACTGCACTGTATTAATATGTTTTCAGTCAATCAGGTTATGTCTGTATTTAACATAGCCAAGCTGCTTTCATCCAGGGGATTTCCCAATGACTACATCGGGACCATTCTTTTTATGTTGTATTGGTTGGGTTGATTTCCACTGTCATGTTATTTTTAATCCTGCATCAATTTTTCAACACACTTTGTTCATTGCATATTAAAAGACAGGGCCTGTACTAAACAAGCCATATCAGATGTAACCTTAGATTTTAATGTCATTCTTATTATTAGAAATTAGAGGGGAAATATAGGGAAACTGAGGAATAAAGAAATACAACTTTCTTATCACCAGTTTACAATTATATAGTACAGTACTGTACTATATCACTTCTTTCTGTCTTTACATTAACAAAAGCAATGGAAATAATCACATACATACTACACATATTTGCTAGTAGGTGGTGATCTAAATATTTATTATATATTAATCCATATGGGTCTCACAACAGCTTTATGCTACAGATATTATTAAAAATTATATGTGATGCAAACACAGATTAGGTAAGCCCAATGTCACCTGGGTTGTAGTGATTGCAAACAGATGTTTTCCCAGATAGTTTTTTGCATTTTCTATGATTTTCAGTAGTTGCTGTTTCTTCCTTCTCCTCTTCCTCCTCTTGTTAGAATCCCTACAGCAGCCAACTCCTTCATCTGTGCTGTGGGTTGAGGAATGGGTTGAGGCTGAAGTAGCAGGGAAATTTGATTTCAGTGACATGCTAAAAATGTGCTTTTCCAAATGGAGCAAAATGGCACATGTGATACAGGCCCTGCAAGGGAGGCCTCCTGGTTAGTAGCTGGTTAGTAGCATGAGTGTGGCAGTCAAGAAGGAACCAGAACTTGGGCTCTTCCTCTGCCACATAAGGAAAACATTACCTCCCTTACAAGACCATTATGTGGATTAAAAGGAGTATCAGAGTCTGCGTGGAGCTGTTAGCATAGTTCCTGGCACAGAGTAAGTGCGGCTGTGGTTGCTGTCCTTGGGTTCCTAGAAATGGGGTTAAAGTTATACTCTGACTTCCTAGAAAGTCAAAGCCTTGAAGGGACACCCAAACATACAAACACCATTTAGCCAAGTCCTTCAGACTGATGGCAGATGCTCCAGTTTTGAACAAAAGGATATTTCCTCAAATACTTGATGTTCCAACTTAATTGGGCTGTTGAGCCTTTTCATACATGCTTTGCCTCAAGCTTTCCTTTACCTGCCTCTTTGCCTCAACTGTAAGGTAAATCCAGCAGACACTGGAACCTCTCTTTCATAGCAAATCAGTCACTTTTAGGACTTTCCTGGGCCAGGGGGCCCTTGACGTGGTCCTCCCTTCAAGGAACCCTGTATAGTGCCTGCTTTATCTACAGGTATCCAGGAAACACTGCTCAAGGATCTCTTAAGTGAGACATATCTTTGGACAGTTTCCTCCCCTATTGAACTTGTCTCTTGTAATTTTCTACAGAGAACAGGGGCAAAGGTGAGGGAGAGGAAGATGAGAGCACACTTCCCTGTTCACCCTTCTGGATTTGCCCATGTGAACAGTCACTTTACCCTTACGGGGAGAGCAGGGAAGAAAGAGTCAGTTCTTCTGCACCCCCAACCCTTAGTGGCCCCTCTCAAACTGTTCCTACCTTCTATTTCATTGGCTTTAGCCATTAAGCTGGAGTGTGTGACCAGTGGCATGGGTTCCCTTTGAGGAAAGAGGCCAAGAGTTTAGTAGTCTTATAACCACTCTTCCAAAGCAAGTATGGCTCCCGTGGACATTCTCCTGAAACTATTAGTGGACAAAAGACTCTAGAATAATTCAAAACAGTGCCCTGCTAAAAATCACTCTGAGGCTGGTCTGTGTTCAAGGTTGGATGTTTATTTCTTTTTCTATATCTTGTTTCAAATTCTATTCAACCAGTTTCTTTTCATGACCTGTCAGAGATTCGGCAGTAATCAAATGACATCATTGATTCGTTAAAAGATGTTACACATCAGTAATAAAATGTCAACCAAATAGACACGTCCTGGATGTGACTATAAACTCCCTCCTACTATGAAATTTTCCAGAATTAAAGCCAAAAGATTATATTCCAAAAGGAGTTTACAAGACCCAAGTACTTGGAGACCCGTGAACTAAAGTCCTCGGTCAAATTTCTACTCTCTAGGCATCCTCAGCCAAAGGTGCTCTCTCACCCAGGTGGGATCTCTTCAGCAGCTCCACACTGAATGGGTCTCCACAACAAACTTCTTTTTCCTTGGCATTTGAAATTGAAATGTCCTCTGGCTCCTCCTCATTATGTTATTCAGCTTTCTGTCACTACAATGAAATACCCAAAGCAGTAAGCTATCACAGGAGGAAGGTAACTTGGCTCATGATTCTGGTGGTTCTATTCCAAGATCAAGTAGCCTTACAGCTTTGTGCTTCTGGTGATAGTAGCTCACCATAGAGGAATATACTACCATTAAGAATGGCCCATCTAAAACAACAAGGACAACAAAACCTGGGTAGTGCTGGCTCACACCTCTAATCAGGAGGCAGAGGCAAGGGATCATTGCTGAAAGTTCAAGGCCAGCCTGGTCTACAGAGTGAGTTTCAGAACAGCCAGAACTGTTACACAGAGGAACTGTCTTGAACAAACAACCAAACACAAAGCATGACAGACTTAATCTCTCCTTCCCAAGGCCTGGCCTTAGTAGACAGGGATAGACCCTGAAGAGTATTCTGTGATCCGTGACTCTCAGATAACATCCAGTTTCACGTTCTGAGGCTCATGTGCCTGTACTTTTTTGCTATTGTCAAACCCTTGCCTCAGGCACACCTGCTGAAAATATTTATGCTAGACAGATTCAAGACAAGCTGTCTATTCTGAGGAGGCTTCTCTCAAACCAACAGGGTGACTAGCTTGACTTACAGTTCAGTTTGTTCTGTGTGGGCCCCCAGCATCTGGCCAGGTAAGCCCTGAAGAATGTGGGCTGTTCTTATAAGCAGGTCCTCATCTGTGGAGAAAGGCTGTGTAGGAGCTTTTACAATCCACTGAGGCCAAACTATCAAACACCCAGTGCTCTGCAACTGCTTCCCAGGCTGCAGCAGTAAAAGCCAGCTGCAAAGCTGGAATGAGAAAAAGAGAAAACTTGCATGGTCTTCCATAAGCAAGGCCAAGGTCAAAACTCCTTGTTCACAAATAAAATCCAAGGCCTTGACCGCACTGGAATCCTTCCATGTGTACTTTTTTCTCCCTGAGATGTTATTTCTCTTATCATCTCGTGTGCTAGCCTGACTGGGCTCTGACTTTAAGGCCCCTAACATGCCGGATTTCCCAGCCCTGGCAATGCCTTCTTCTTGTGTGGAGGAATCCCAATAGAACTCTCTTAGGGTAGACTTTCACAAGGGGCAGGAGAGGGGCTGGTCCAGTCTCTGGACTGCTGATCTTGTGGTTGCTTTCAAAGTTTCTATATTTGCCAAAAGCAGCTTGGGTGATATTTGTAGTAGTAGAAAACAAAGAAAAAAAGACAAAAAAAAAAAAAAAAGTTTGTTTGTTTCCAGTCAAGCAAATGAGAACATGCCCTTTCCACGCACAAGGTCCTTTCGTAGTCTCGTAATTACGGGGCTGCTTGTTCTTGTTTACTTGGTTACTCGAGACAGGAGTTGAGGCTCAGACACTAAGGGGCTTAAGTGGCAATTGTGCAGAGTCCTGATAGGTTCTTTTTTGCAATCTCAAATGAATATCTTACATCTTATCTTCTACATAGAATGATGTAGGTAATCCTATTTGCCTTCTATTTCAATTTTATTTATTTTTCTCCCTCTCTCCCTTAGTTCTTTTTTACTTTCTCTTTGTACTCATACCCTTTACGTTCTGACATTTCTGTTTGTTTTTGTTTATTGTTTGAAGCAGGATCTCTTTCACCCCATGATCCACTCTGACCTTGAACCTGTGGCTGTCTTCTGCCTCAGCTTCCTGAGTAGTGGGGTGATGGAGATGAACCACCATGCCTGACTGCTCTAACCATTTAAATGGCACCATTTCCTGGGCCAGTCCACCTAGGTTCCTGGCATCACCCTCAGTTCCTTAGTGATCAACACAGAAAATAATTTTTCAAATTCCCATTTTATGCTGATAGTTATCTGTTTGTGGACAATGTGTTTCCTTCTCTATACAAAGGACAGACTTGTGGAGCTTCTCGGACATGCTGTCAGTGTTCAGGGCTGAGGACAGTGCCACAGACTCCCCCTAAGGAGTGACAAGGGACATGTATACCTGACCTGCAAGGAGCTTTGATCCTCTTATGTTTCTCTCCAAATTAGAAAGCCTGTTGGGAGGCAAATGGCCATAGTGTCATAGGGACAATATTGAATCCATCTAATTTATTTTTGTGTCATGCATGTGTGTGTGTGTCTGTGTGTGTGTGTGTGTGTGTGTGTGTGTATGTGTGTGTGTATGTGCATGTGTGATTGAACCCAGGGTAACTTACAAATGCAGCTCTATCTACTCCTCTTCTCCTCTGTTCTTGGTAACTCACGGTTTTCAAGTAGCCCAATTGACTATATCCACCAGACTAAATAATGTTTAGTAAACACTGTTTCAGCCATAACATTAAATGTGTCTGGAAATCGTGGTGCATGCTTGAGGGATGACTCCAGAAGTGCCAGCAACAGCAGGCCCTTTATTGCTTCACATCATCTTACGACTCTACGCTCTGTTCCTGTTCTCTGCTAACTACATCAGTGGTTCTCACCCTCCCTAGTGCTGCAACCCATTTATGTGCTTCCTCATGCTGTGGTGACCCCAAACATGAAATTATCTTCATTGCTCCTTCATAGCTGTAATTTTGCTACTGTTGTGAATCGTAATGTAAATCTTTCTGAAGACAGAGGATTGCCTAAGAGGTCACACTCACAGGTTGAGAAGCCCGGTACTATAGCCCTCACAGGATTCCCTAAGTCTTTCTTTATCTCCTCGTTTTGTGTGTCTCCACCAGAGCTGTTATGTGTGGTGATTGACAGCCCCAATTACACTCTTGTCCCAAACTTTGAACGTACTTAGATCTTTTTGGTAAGGAAGTTCAGAACTCTGGATCCAGTCAGGTCTAGCATCTCATCTTCTGTGTTGGGTATTCACGGAGCGTCTTGGACACAGCAGTGCTGACTGTGTCCCAACAGGTCTGTTCCTTAACACGCTCTAGAGTGCTCAGTCTCCCTGTGTCTCAGCGGAGTATCCCAGAGCTGCTTCAACCCCTGAGACCTCCTATCCCAGTTCTCCACCAGCCACCTAGACTCTTCTGTAATAGAAAAGATCAAATATCAGCTTCCGGGACTTTCCATGCTTCCTGTAGGAAGAGCCGACATGAGTTTTACTATCCTGCCCTCTCTTTCACATTCCCTGGAGGCTCAGAAAGTCAGGCAGCCCAACTCACGGCCAGCCCCTCCCTCAGCTGTCTGTCATCCCCTCTCCCCATCTTGCTTGTTCTTTACATCTGTCAAGCACTACCAACCCCTCCCCCACTGCTAATTATTTTCTGCCAAATAATTGCCTATATGGAAAGCAAGAAGAAGTGTCCCAGCCCCCCCCCATCCCCTTGGCTCATTCTTGCTCTGTGCCAGTTTTAACTCATCTGGAATGGTCTCTCTTCAGCCATTTTGTCCATTTTTATTCCTTGTTATGTTCATCTTGGTGAGTTCCCATTCCCCATCCCACCATCATGCTGCTCACTGAACCCCATGCTGCTAAAGTCCATTCAGTGTTCTCCTTTATACTGAACTTGACAAGTGTGACATTCCCCTGCCTTGACATCTATGGCCTTACAGTCTGTATTTCTGATTTTGTTTTAGCCCTTTATGGCCACCTTTTAAATACAGGTGTTCCCACACCATTCCACCCTGAGCCACTGCTCTTAACTGTTGCTGATGTATATACAAAGGACTTTTGAGTATGTAGGTTCAGCCTTAACGTCTCTCCTTTTCTCCAGAGGGTTACCCCAATACATGTCTTCTACAAGTACCTCAAATTCAACATGGTCTTGTATGAACTCACCAATACCCCACTTTCTAAACTTTGGTCCCCTCTCTCTGCTCTTTATGAATTTTATAATAGCTGGCTCTGAAAAAAAAAATGGTGGAGGCAAGCATTTCAGAACCATTCTAAACCACCACAAACAAACCCCTGTATTTTCTAGTAGCCATAGTAAGCTATAAAACAACAGATGAGTTAATTAGAAATAGCTTTTGTGTAACCTAATTCATGCAAAGTGCCATTTCTTTATAAGAATTCAAATGTTAATTGGGTATTTTCAATTTTTTGTTTAAAGTTTTAAAGTTTGGAGTGCATTTTGCTCTCACACATCTCAATTCAAACTGATCGTTAGAACTGGAGTCCTGTCTGTGGCTATCGATTGGCTGCTCACTGAAACCATCACAAATTTCCATCCAGCTGCATGTCTGCAGGTCCTGTTCATTTTACTCTCTAGAAATTTCTCCAGTAGATGAAGTGTTTTTTTACTTTTCACATCCTGACTTTAATTTTCACACTAGTTATTTCTCATTTGGATTATTGCAGTGGCTTATAAAACCTAAGTAATTTTAAGTAAGCCTGTGGGATAGGCCTATAATCCTGGCTGTTTAGGTCTGAGCAGGAAGCTCTTAATTTCAAGGGCTACATAATCTACAAAGTGAGTTCAAGTCTTGATTGGCAGTTTAGTGAGACTTGTTTTAAAATAAAAACTAAGAACAAGGCCAAGACTATGGGTTATTGGTGTAATGCTTGCTTAGTTTGTAAAAGAAATGAACAAATAAACCAAATAAGCTCTCTCTGTTCAAGGGAGCATAGCATGCTAAATCCATTGGAATTTTGGATATAGTAGAATATCTACTTATATATATCTAAAAAGAATAAAACACCTCAAATTTATTAACGTTTAATACACACCTTGAAGCCAACATCCTTGAACTTCGTAACCAAGAGGTCAGCAATAAAGCTATCAGTATTAAGGAATTGATACATATCTTAAACAAAGTTTTTGAGACAATTAAAAGTGTTTCTCATTAACACATTATAGTCTCAAATTTATTTTTAAATACTTTTGATAAAATTGGTGAATACAATAGACATACACCTAATTTTTTAAAAATGTCACTTTTATTTATTCATGTACATTAGCAGAGATCAGAGGACAAATTAAATATCAGTAATTGGTTTTATCCCTATACCAGTCATCTGGAAATAAGTACCTCTACAAACTGATCCAGTCTAAGAATTAAAAAACAAGTATACTTAGAACTATATACCTAGACTTTATTTCTTATATTTCTAGAGAAGTGAAATAGTAAACTCTAGCATCTCACTTCAATTTCAGTCCACCTCTTTTTCCAGAATCACTTTTTCTTTTTCTTTTAAAAAAATTTCAGAGAGAGAGAGTAAATGAACATGAGAGCCCACCTAAAATTAACATAAATTAATCTTTTTGTTGCTTTTATCTTCTATGAAATACAAACTGACACTGTGTCATCCTACCAGGGCCTACAATTCCTCAGTGGAAAGCATACCAGTTATTTCTCTTTATTCCAAATCTTTAGATAGAGAAGTATTCCAGTACACAATAACACATCACTACTTTATCTACTTATACAATAGGCTGGCTCCAAAAAGCTGGGTCATGAGTTTCTTTCTGTGAATGCTTTATTTCTTTAAAGAATTTTGTAAGTTTAAAATGAAAATAGCACAATAATTCCATTGTGTCTTTAGGGTCCTTATAATGCAGCAGGAAAGAGAGATCCAGAAAGATGTAGTTTTGATATGATGATGCAGTAAGAGATGCTCACTCACAGAAAGGGTACTTGGGAGAGGGTGTGATAGACTTGCCCAGAGGAGAAAGGTGCTGAAATAAGACCTAGAAGTTGATTCATAAATAGGGTTATCTAGTTTGTCAAAGTTTTAAAGTCTGTTTTACTAAAACCTCATCATGATCGTTAGCTCTAAAGAAGACATAGTTTTAATTTTATGTGCCGTATGGGTATGTTCTATGGTCTTCAAACTGCAGTATGAGTAAGCGTACCCTTTGTCATTTATTAAAATATAGGTTCCTGGACTTTGTTTATATGTGTTCTGATTTACTCAGAGAATACCTGGTCTAAGAGTCTGTGGTTTTTAGAAAGCACCTGAATGACTCTCTGTGTCTAGTGGAAATTGTTTGAGGTTCATCATCATTTTCTTTCTGAACTGGAGCATAAGAAGAAGGGGCTGAAAAACCACCTTGGTCTGGGCCAGGAGGGATGCTCTTTGGGTATTTGTAAAATTAACAAGGTCTTGAGGAAGGGGAATGGTCAGTAGGAATGCAGAAAAGCAATCATACAGCTTGGACTGCAAATATGGAGAGAGAGAGGATTCTGAAAAATCAGCAGCTGAGAACTTTGGTATATTTCATAATTTTCCTATGGCCATTCTTGAACTTTAACAGAAAATTTAATAGAAATATAAAATCTTATTATTAAGGCATTTTCACCTACCTTCAAGAACTAATAGTCATTGAACAAGAAATTAAAAAAATAAATAGGATGTCTAGGACAGTAAACATTTTTGAAATAGATACATTTTAAACTTTAGGATAATGTAAAATTCCATATAGAACCGCACTTCTGGTTCTGAGATAATAAATCCATCTAGCATAGAGGATATGGGAAACTATTCCATGTGTGGAATGAATTAACTTTATAACCACTGGGAGGAAAAATGCATTTTTCCCCTTAAATACCACTTTTAAGTGCTGTCAAACTTGTCACCCAGTTGTTAACATTTTAGAATTTGAAAACCATTGAATGATTTTTTTTTTAAGACGCTGCATATTTGACTGAAGGAGGTGGATAAATCAAGACCATTCGAAGGCCCCAAACTCCAATGTTCATTCTTTCAACTTTCTTCCTCAATCAGCCTGATTCAGGCCCATGCACAAGGACTTAATTGGTTGGCTCCAGTGTCTGTTTTTCTTTTCACTCTTTGCTGACCAGTGTCTGCTTGAAGATGTAATGAGCTTCAAGCCAAGCAGACAAATGAACCAGTTGTCTGGGAGGAAAGATAGAGCAGTTGGGATGGGGTCTATCCAGTCGATCAGCAAACTATGTCTTAATTATAGCAGCACTGTCATACGTAGGCTGGTCCAGTTAGCCAGGCTGCTTCATTTCATTCTCTTCTGTTTCAATTACAACTCTGCTTCTGCCATCATATGAGCCCAAGATTTTTGTTTTAGTCACTGATAGACAAGACCTCTCCCTGGTTTTCTAAATTTTTGGAAGAAATACTTTCTCTAACAGCTCAGTGGAAGCTGAGTGTGTGTGTGTGTGTGTGTGTGTGTGTGTGTGTGTGTGTGTGGTGGTGGTGGGGGCAATGCTGTTGTTACTGCAATTTATATCTTGCTTTTTATCTGCCCGGGACTTCTGCTCTCTATTTACACTCAATGGCTCTGCTAATGTCTGCTCTCTTGCAGGTGATTCGTAAGGGGTGGCTGACCGTCAGCAACATTGGAATCATGAAAGGAGGCTCGAAGGGCTACTGGTTCGTTCTCACTGCAGAGAGTTTGTGCTGGTATAAGGATGACGAGGTAAGGAAGGAAATCAGCAGCTCCCTCACATGTTTCCAAAGTGAAATTAACTGATGCTATGGCAGTGGTGCACACTTCCAGATTCCAGTACAGCTTTTGCACGGAGATCTGTCTATAAATGTGATTTTTAAAGAAGCCCTGCTTTTCTTTTTCTTCTTACAGATTTTTAGTTTTACATTTAATTTCTTTTCCTGCTTATTTCTTTCATATAGGCCCATTTTGCTGGCCCTCAGAAGTGAATTTATGGGTCAGGAATTGGAGAAATGTCCTCCCTTATGTTAATATCAAGACACTAGTACAACAAAAGCAGTGTTGATGAAATAGTGTGTTAAAAAAGACACAAGGTATCAGAAGTGAGATGACTAAGGTACTGCTGTGAGTGAGGGAGTGTACAATTGTTGCTGTGGCATCCACCTCCACTGGAAGGCTTAGGGAATGGTGAGGTTCCTGGTCTCCATGTTAGTACCAGGTCATTATACACACTTTCTTCTTTGAGAATTTGATATCTCCGTAAAAACATAAATGACAATAATTGTGGTGTTCTGGCTCATGTTCAATGTTAATAATGTCATCCCATGACTTATTACTTACTGTAAATCTGATAGCTATAAAAGCACAGAAATTCACATTAGTCTTATAGAGCCATTAAACTGCTGTAAATTCTTAGAGCTAGATTTGGGAGGACATGGATTGAAATTTAACTCTCTTTGGAAATTGTAATAGCTCTGCTCTGACCAGTGAAGTCATTGGTATTTGTAACATAGCACACAAATGTTATATAAGAGTGTTCTTTGATAGCTGGACCATGAGCAGGCATGATCATTCCAACCTTATTGGCTACAAAAGATATGAGTGTCACAGTTCAAAGCCCCTCCTACTTTAGTTTGACGGCTTTTGAAAACATTAGAAGATGCCTTTGTCATTTCTTGGGGGAAAAAATGGTTCATGGCTCAGGGGTCTTTCCATTTCTCTGTGTTTTCTGTGGGACAGTGTGTTGAAAAATTCTGGATAATGGGTTGATTCCCATGAAAGATTCTGCAATATGGAAACCCAAATTCTACAGAAGTATCAGAACAAATTTGCTATTCAAAGCATAATTTTCAAACTTTCATGTCACCAACCGCAGTAAAAAGTGATATTGGTTATTTTGGTAGTTTGAATAAGATTGGTTCCCATAGGTTCATCTATTTGAATGCTTACTCACCAGGGAGTGGTACTATTTGAAAGGATTAGGAGAATTGGGAGGTGTGGCCTTGCTGGTGTGGGTGTGGCCTTGCTGGAGTGGGTGTGGCCAGCGTTGAGGTTTCAGAATCTCATACCAGGCTCAGACCCTGGCTTTCTCTTTTGGCCTATGAGTCAGAATATTGCTCTCAGCTGCTGCTCCAGTGCCTGCCTGCATTCTACCATATCATCAGGAGAATGGACTAAACCTCTGAAACTTTAAGCAAACCACAATTGAACACTTTATGAGAGTTGCCTTGGTCATGGTGTCTCATCATGGCAATAGAACAGTGACTAAGAGGGGCATTTTAGGGAACAGTAAACAAGTGCTGGGGTCTGTTGGGAGCTGAAGTAGATGGAAGGTAAGAGGTCAGGTTCACACAGGAAATATGAGGAATGTGGGGATGAGCAACACACAGTGCGTATCTTAAATCTGTGTGACACTCATCCGTGAGTGTCACTGTTGGGGAGCCTACAGCCATGGTTCAATGACAGTTTGACTAAAAGTGGTTCGTTGACAACCTTTTAGAAAGCCTCCAAATCTAGAATATGCCTATGTAAAAATAAACTGTAGTTCCACCTTAACTGTGAAGCTAATTTGTTCAGTGGAGTCCTTGTATACACCATGTATACACCTATGTATACACCAGCACTGATATATTGTGGAATCCCAATTCAGAAAATATATATATGTACATATAGCCTATATATATATGTATATACACACATATATTATCAAAGTACTGTGCCAAGGAAAAGATTCTTGCATTAGTTTTATATTTATTAATTTGTTTAATGATAATTTATATTTATATTTTCATAGAGTGTCTTAATATTATGTATTTTTTGCCACTATCCTGCTTTCTTTTGTAATTAGGCAGGGCTGTGTTTTCATTATCACCTAAATAACTGCTTAATGAATAGGCTATGTCCTGTGGATATATATGGTTTTACTTAACTTTTGACAGTTTTTTTAAAATAAAGATAAATGACTTAAGAAATATAGCCATGATTAAGGAACAGGGTCAAGACTGTTTTTCATGATGTCACTAATAAACAGAAGTGTGGATCTGGTTCTATGGTTGCCTGTACTGGGTCAAGTCATTCCACTTTCCTGAACCACAGCCTTTTTACTGATCCAACCACCGCAAAGGAATTTCACAGGGCCTTCATTAATTATATGTGAGCAAGGGTCCTTGATATCATGCTAGTGTGTTTATTCATGCTACTGGAAGTATCACTACAGTCTCACCAAGTATGTAATGTCATTCTTTGGCTAATATGGCATCTGCTTCCCAATTCACTTTGATTATTTCATGTCATAACACCAGGTATATGAGATCTGGGTGTGGTGATATATTTTAAGTATTTAATAAGATCAAGTCTTAGTGAAGAATGGCAAGGTTCACGTACCAAAGGGGACTCACATTTTGATTGTTCATTAAGATCTTCCATAGTGTCTCCCCTCTATAGCCCATAGGTTCTCCTATGTCTTAACCAAGAATTAGAAATGACATTATCAAACTGGGTTCTTTCCCAGCTGGCATGGTCAGCCCATGATAATGGAAGAGGTGATTTTTAAGTTATAGTTAGCATTATTCTAGAAGTTTTTTCTCAGCAGTTTTCTATTTTCTCCCTACTCAGAACAGATATACATTATCTGTTCTTATGTTTCATTTGATACATGAACCCTCATCCTTAAAAATCCATTGGTAGTCTTGAATCTGTGCTCTCACAGTGTAACACAGCAATGGCATGTCCGTGGTGTGCACATGCTGCTGAGAGAAAGGTTTCTGCCTGTTCCAGGCAACCTAATGTCACCAGAGAATCTTCATGGAGTCATTCTAATATAGTGTTACAGTTGGCAGAGTTTATCCACTTAGCAATATCTTATTCTCTGACATTACTTCCGGACTGAGCTCTGTGTACTGTGAAAAGACTTAGTCCATCTTTCAGAGTTAAACAGTTTCTAAGTCATTCCTAGATGATTTCCTCAGATCTTGAACTTCGAGCTCATGGAACAGAACCCCAGACCTGAAATGTCCTAGGCAAATCATCAGACACACATTTTTATTGGTCTCATAGGCCCCTTTATGGCATGTCTTCCCTGTGTCTCACAGCTAGTATGTATGTGACAAGGCCTGCAAGGTTAGTGGAAGCTACTTATTCATATGAGGCCAGAGATCAGACATGAAGATTTGTGATCTGAAATGATTAGCACATAGTTCTTTGACTTCTTATTAAAATAATAACATAAGATTGTTTATACCACTTATTTTTGCAGAGTACTCCCAGAAGAAATGCAACAATTTTAATAATGCCATGTGGAGTATTCTATGTTCCTCTCTACAACAAACAGTTTTTTACCAGCAGACACTCCATTTTGGTGTGCCTTTGAAAGTGTTAGCCTCTTTTTGAAACAGCACACTAGCTTCCTTCTCTATACTTTGTTAGTTTTTCCTTTTAATGGCATCAGTCTGGAATATCACATTTAAAATTCTTTATATGTATTATGAGCACATATATTGTCTATATTATGTATCCTTACATTTTATATATTTATAAATCAACACTAGTCCAGGCAAAATGGTCAAAATATTCAATAAAACCAAACGCCAACAGGCTTTTAGAGAAGACACTCCCAAGTAGTGGTAATGATAAATAGTACTTCCTGTCATCATTACACCTGCTGAAATGTTAGGCCTGCCCCCCTTCTCTGGAGTTTTCTATTGATCATAACCATCACTGTGTGAACCACTGTGGAGGACTCGCAGTGTCCCAGCCAAAGATGAGTGCTTTATCTCATTCTCTACATTAGACATGCTAGAGAACAGGGGACTTCACTAGCTGTGACATGTTAGTATCACACTCACCTTCACCTGAACAAGTCTTTTTAGGAGCTTTTTTATATGTGAGGCATTGCTCTGGTCACTCAGGATAAAATGATTAACAAAACGTTCATGCTGTTTTGAGGAACAGTCTGAATAAAGAAAACATACATATAAACTATAAAACTTACCCAGTGCTGATTAGAGTGTATGAAAAGTCAACCCAGTGATGTGTTTGACATAAACAATATCTGGGGTAAAGTGATCACAGGATGCAGGGGCTTTAAACAGAGTGACCCGAGAAAGTCATGTTCATGTCCTGGAGCAGATTTGAACCAGAGTAACTGATACAAGGAAAAACTAACTCTGAAAATGAGGGGCTTCAACCACCAAGGTACAACAGGTCATTAACTTGAGGTCACATGATCAGGGAAATTTAAAAAAAAAAAAATAGAGAGAGACCACTTTGGTTATCTTGTGAAGAGTTAATTGGAAGAGAACAAATTTGGACTGGGGGGTTAGAAAATTGTTACTGTTATTACTTAAGAGGCTTAAGTTGGCCTGAACTGATGGAAATTGGGAACATGTTTCTTAGATATGATCTAAGAAATTTTTAGAAGGTGAAAGGAGACAGGCATGGCAGCCGACACGTGAGGGTGGTAGGCACTGTGCACCCAGGGGTTGTTTGTTATGCTACCAATAGTTCAATAATGAAAGACACAGATAAAATATTGACTAATTAAGGTCTGAGACAGTGACTGAATAGCTGGCTACAGTAGAATTTTATCATGTGATGGTATTGTTAAGGACTAAAGGGAATTGTTGAATTATAGAATTTTGTTAATTTTCATAATTGGTTAGTGGGTTTTGGTCTCTTGACCATATAAACATGGCTTCCTGGGCTTGAGATCATTTGAGCGTAAATTGAATTTCTCATTATTAGTTTTCACATATAAATTCTTGAGGGAATTTAATTAAGATAAGAGAATAAAATAAAAACTCATTTAAAAATTTAGTTCTGATAAATTTATACTAATACTCTAATGGCAAATGTTTTTAAAAATATTTCTAGGGTATACATTTTGAGAGAAAGGAATAATTTAATTCAAGGAAAATAATTATACTTAACATCAACAAGAAAAGGGTACATTTGTGTACAACTAAATGTGTAAGTCTTCCCAGAGTTAAACTAACCAAAGTGAAGCAACTGTTCATTCATGGAGTGAGGCTGGTTGCCAAGACCTACTCTGTGTCTGTGGCCCAGCATAAAGATTGAAATGGTAATGAAAGTAGAGTCGGGGGACACAGCATTTCCAGCAGAATGTACTAACCTTGCATGACTGAAATCAATCTAAATCTACATTGAAACGGGGCATTCTTTGGACTCTTAAGTAATTACAGGCCTCATTTTTGTGGGCTGAAATGTTTGGATAGCTTGATAAGGAGATCATACAATTCCCTTATAGGGATATTTACTTAGCATTGCCTTTATTGTGTAGCTTTAACAGATGACAAATGAAACTTTGAAAATAGGAAGGGCAGTGACAGCTGTAGGCCTGGTTGATTAGAGTTAGGGGGCCAAAGTCACAGGGATCCGCAGCCCTTTGCCTTCTCACTTACACTGTCTTGATTGTGTGGAGCTGCCGCTGAAGAAGCAGGTCACCTGGGATGGAGGAGGCCAACCTCTGCCCACTGAACACTCCACATATTCCTTGTCAAAATCATTTACTTAGTCCAAATTTGGGAAATTTTATTTTTAAAAGTCCAAAAATCAACCAAAAATATGAAACATCAACTTATGTAACTTAAAAATCTTCAGATTTATATTTTTTTATGTATAGAAAGTAACTTACATTATACTATTTAATATGAGTTTGATTATTTCCACATTCTGGAATTATCCAAAGATTCATGATTTAGGAAATAAAAGAAATAAATGTTATTTAACAAACTGTAATGGCCAGTGCTGTTTCAAATTTATTAAAAATACCTTTTTACCTAAAAACCTACTTGTTGTTTTCAAAAGCTAATTCTAGAAAGTACACATTCTTTATATGAACCTTTTCCCAGAAGAAAAAATTCATGTGTGCCTTATTTTATAAATTTAAAATGTATGTAAGATAGTCAAGAGTTTTGAAATCAGGTCAAAAATGTTTTTTAGGATAACTTTTATTCATGGAAAAACTACTTGAGACGCTGTCCTGAAGTGCCTCACATTGGAATATCTCTGCTGACCCCCAGTTCCTTCATGTTCTGAGTGGGACCCTATGTCACCCTGAGTAGGGTACATTCCTGTCCTGGAAGGGTACAAAAGAAAAATTGCTCAGGAGAACTCTTGTAGAGCGTGCTGCAGCTTGTCTAAGGCATTTAAAGTTGGGTGGGACTATGCAAATATCTCCATGGACAGTTTATACTTCCTGTTTATACTTCATATCTGGCGAGGTATATTCAACATTCTATTGGGTGGTCATGGGAGTTTCATCTAAGGCAAAACCCATGCAATTTCTTCATGAATCTTATAGAGGAGAAACAGATTTTTTTTTTAAAAAAAATACAAGATATATTTCTATGTGTTCACATACATTTAACTTTGTTCATAGCTTCATGTCATAGTTTTGCCTATACTTGGGTTTATTTTTCTCTCTTAAAGAGAGTATGCCATCAGGTTTAGTATAAATACTATGAAGTGCAGAAAATTTGGAAACTTTAGGCTCCTAGCCTTAAGATTAATTCTTACATTTTAAAAATGTAAAAGCCTGAGTGGAAAACAGCTTGCTTGAGATGTTTAATTATTTTGACCATTACAAAATGGTTTGGGGTTAGCCTCAGGTTACAATTTTAAATCTTGATTAGAATATAAAAAAAGTTAAATTTAAGATATTAAAAGGCAAAACCCTTTTAGTAAAGCAGGTCGAGGTAGAACAGTTCTCTAAATTTATCCACCTCTCTCTATCTTACCCTTACATGTTTGAAATATTCATACACAAATCCAGCTCTGGTCACTTCCCCAGTCCCCATTGGTATATGGAGTTTAATATTTCCTCAGAAGTTAGGGTAAAATACATCATGCAGGCCTATCAAGAGCCCTCTGCCTTTTAATAACATGATCTGCCTGAATATTTCCAGTGTGAACATTTGCATGCGTTGAAGCATAAATTCCAAATGAATATATCAGCCCTATATATTTCATCCCTGTGCCCCCTGTGTCCAAATACAAATTCCTTCTTAGTTAAACAATAACATGATAACTAATCTGTGCATATCATGGCACTGGAAAAACTGATGGTTCAATATTCTTATCAAAACAAAAGAAACAATTATTTGAATAAGTGAGAATCTCTTGGAAATACTTTATATCTTTTACGCAATTCATACAGGCAGTTTCTTAACTTAAAATACTTGATCTTCCAGAATATTGTTTTTTATATTCTCTCCCCCGCCGTGTGTGTGTGTGTGTGTGTGTGTGTGTGTGTCTGTGTGTCTGTGTGTCTGTGTGTCTGTGTGTGTGTCCGTGTCCTGACTTTGTCTCTCACCCCACCACCCCCACATTTAAAGGTAAAAGCATATAAAACAGTGATTTATAGATGAGAACTGGAGGACTAGTTCATTCTCTGACAAACATCAAACTTGAACTGACTTTTATATCAATTTCGGGAGGTAGCAAAGAAGTGCACAGTAAATGTCAGGAGTGTCATAACAGGAAAAGAGGACTATGTAGAACACAGGAGCATTTTCAGAAATGGGTTTTATTATGTTTCATAGGCACCACTCACTTTACTTTGGGTGGGTTTTAATATGCGAATCAAAATTAAAAGGTTACATACGCATTTTTAATAAGCCAACAGTTTAAACCCCCAGGTCCCAGATCCCTCATTGTGGTTGTAGCTCTTGGTGTAGATGCTATGGTGTGAGGGCTGCTTTCTTTCAATGGCTGGTTGTCATTCAGGCTGGGTTGTCATGTGACTGCCTGTCTGTGCCTGCTGTACAGGTGAGCGGATGTTCTGCACAGCAAGTGTAGACAGGCAGACACATGACAACTCTGTCCAGCCAGGCCCTTGGGTCCTTCAGGTTTCCTTTGCTCATGGACAGATACAATCAGCCTGTGTTCCAGATTTGGGTGATTTGGGGGGAGGGGGTAAAGAGAAAGGAGAAAAACACACAATAGAATTAAACATTAAAACATTATGGAACTAAACAGCAGTTAGACATTTGACTTTATTCAGAAAGTATACTCATACATTTGATCCAAATGCTCTAACAGGGATAATTATCAAAGACAGAAAACTCACATGATTTTAAAAGAAAGAGTTAGCATAAGTGTTTCTATTGTCACTGGCCCTCATGCAGTCACAGTTCAGAGTAATTGAACCAGATGTTGTCCTCTTCACAAAACCCTGCACGTCTTAATAGTGAAGTTGAGTACTTACACACATTTCTCCTAGTAGATAGGTACCATAATCTTGCCCGTTAAAAAGAGCATTGTTATCTACATAGTAACAGTGGTCGTTTCCAAGTTAGTAATGAGCCTAATGTCTTTGACAACCCAGCCAACAAACTTTGGAGATCAATATATATATGTTAATATATTCCAGGCAATAGGAATTATTTAAAAATTTGATTTTTCTTTTGGGGTATCCCTATGAAAATGAAACAGAAGAGAATTTATGGGCTTGCCTTCCTCTTGATTTTCTACCAGGGCAATGCCATGAATTAGAGGCATAATCTAGAATGTTGCCACCCATATTAGAATTTAGAATGTGGTTTTGACTTTGCTAATACAATATCACTGTAGAGAAGAATCTTAAACTCAGAAAAGGAAAGTTCACCTCCTATCCAAATTGAAAATCCAAATCAGTGGAGTTACACAAACAAATGCAAACTGCAATCCTGCTGAGTCAAGAATTCTGACTAAAATGCACCTTGTCAATTTGCATATGTAAAGATATTTAATAACTTCTCTGTCATTTTAGACACAAGATAACCAGAATCAAAAGTCTAAAAAGTGAAATTTCTTTCAAAATAAGGCATAAAAACAAACAAAATATTATTATCCAAGGAGTGTACATTAGATATTAATTTTAAAGAAAACAAATACTTTATTATTTACCTTTAATTGGAAATTCTAAAAAAGAAATAAGTAGAAGTTTTATGGACAGTAGAATACATTTTAAAGAGTGAGGAAAAGAACAGTTTACTGTAAATCTGACTCTTTTTTTTTGTACCTAGAGATGGTATCTTTTTAACAGAGTTGATGATTGCAGTTGTATCAGGATTTATTTAATTTCAAGAAAATAAATGTATGCTTCTGTCCCACACTTCAGAGCACAAGTGTTTGGATGCTATTAAAATAATTAGAAAGTCAAGTATGTAAATAGAGAATACCTTGAAATGCTATTTGGTTTGGTGTGTCATTCAGAGCAACAGAAAATCATTATAGAGTGGTTCACTTACAAGGAATATACTGGTAGCAATTAAAAATAATTATAATTTTGTATCGCTTTCCCTCTCCCATAAATAATTTGATCCAGTTTACTTTGCTCAGTTAAAGGAATGATGCATACAACCTGAAAAGATAAAAAGAAATGTGAATCCATGTGGTATATTTTTAATATAAATCAGCTTTATTTATGCCATGATATCCAAAATGTTTAAGTCTGAAATATAACCACTTTTCTAAGGAGAAAAATAAATCAAAATGAGGAGGGAATGATTATTTTATTCATGAGATTTGGCGGCAATTTATTTTTTGATAGATTTAAAAAAAAAACATGGTTGTAATAAATATGAGGCACAAGCATAGCTTATAGCTGTGTTGAACCTTCTTCAAGCTTGTTTAAAAAAAAAAAATTAAAGACAGACTATACAAGACCCCCCCCACACACATCCTGTGTCCGAAGTCATACTTACTTGATTATCACTAAAGTCTTAGTCTAAAGTATGAAAACACTGTTATGTAATTGTCACAGCACGTGGTACTTAAGTTGTTGATGCCTGTCTCAGGACAGAAGTGTAAGAAAAGAATTGTCTTCAGAATCTCCAACAATAAACGCAAGAAACCACAGCAACTCTAGTGCACTGGCTATCACATTAGGACAGCAGATCCAAAGGAAAGATTTAACTATTTCCTTTAGTTTACTTCGTTATCTCAATTTAGTACAACTGATAAAAAAAACTCAATAAAAGTCCTCTGAAAACAGGCTAAATATTTACGTCCACATAATCTGCAGGACGCAGAAGCAAATGGTTCTGGAACAGGAAAGATGTAGGCTTCACAGAGGGTTTCCTGCCTCAGTTTAGAGACTGGCCTCCCGATATTTAAAGCTGGGATCTCTATGTGATGGTCTCAGAGCTATTATTTGGACATCATGGTAATGGGTGAGCTATTATGCTGAGATAAAAGAAAAAGACCATGGACATTTGTGGCTGAGTGACTTTTTTTAAAAAAAAAAAACTTTTTAAACAAGTTGTAATTTTTTTTTTTTAATTTCCCATATCAGCTTAAGACTTCAACCAAGAGAAAAACAAAACCTAAAACCCTTTCATCCCTAAGTACCTTTTATGCCTAAGCTTTCTTTTTCCCATAGAGTAAAATACTTGGGTGGTCCATAGACAAAAGGTAGGGGAGACAGTATATTTTGGTCATTTAAAAACATAAACATATTCTCCAAGCCAAAGGCTCAGTGGCAAGCAGGAAGGGGTGTAAGCCTATTAACTCACTGTAGGAGGGCAATCAGTGAGAGACTTTGTCCCAATATAAACAGACTTCCTTTGAAATCCATGGCTTTTCAAAAAAAAATTGTTTTGGGAATTAAAGTAGAGAGGTAAAGTGATGGTGATGAGGCGAAGGCTCAAACTTTTCTTTCTCTTAGTTGAAAAAAGTCTTTTGACCTATCCTAGTTTATCAGCCATTCACTCTCTGAAAGAAGAAATAAGAAAGTCATTTTCACTAAAGTGAACTTTGGACCGAACCTATAAACAGTTTTTTTTTTTTTTAATAAGCACATACAATGTTTCATTCCTCATATTTAGACTTACCATAATGTCCACTGGAAGATGTTCACCATTGGCTACTTCCTTCTGCACTAAATTCCATGACCCCTAAAATATTTATGTATGTCCTTTGGAAGTAATGTCAGAATAAAATTATACATTACTTTAATTACTTTGGAAACACGTGGCAGTTTTATGATAATGTGTAAGTGGTGATGTAGGTACCAGCATGCAGATGTACCACCCTGCCTTCATTCAGCAGAGCATTATCAAACGGACTTTGCTTTTGATTTTTAATTTAACTCATACAATTTAGAATTAAGTACTGCTACCCTTTATTTCCTCAGAGTTTGCCTTGAAAATGGCTTGTTAGCACTCCACCAAGTACAGGTAGGGAATCCTGGACTTACAAAGAAATTCTTATTTTTACTGTTGAACTTACACCAGAGTCACCCCTGGGCCCTTTCTATCTTCAGACTAAAACTGTCTCCGGGGAGAAAGTAGGTAAGGAACCTGTAGAGAAAAGTTATTTTCTTTAAAACAAACAAACAAAAAAAGACATTTAATATGAGGAGAAAAATTTAAATTAAATATACATGAAATAAAGACAAGTCAGGCGATTCAACCATTTCTATCGTAAGAATATACCCTTAAAATTAGAGGAATCTTAAATATGTCCCAAATACTTGTTGTCTGCCCTCTTTAGCTAGGAAAGCATGGTTCCTGAAACAAATAAACTTCCATAAATTAACTAATAGTGTTTTCAGTTTTCTATGTAAAAGAAGTGAGAGTTTTTTTTTTTTTTTTTTTTTTTACAAAAAAAAATCTCAATTCTTCTATTAAAAATAATTAAGATAGAATTCTTCAACTCTAGGTAGAAAAAAATGAAATGATTCCTTTTTTTATTTTACCTAAGTGAAAAACAGCTCAATTCCCCTTGCCATTTATCTTAGTTAATTACCATAATACATCAGAAACTTTTTATGTCCAGTATACCAGTTTGGGATGATCTGAAGGACAATTTTTAAAAATAAAAAAATTTAAAGGAAACTCAGAGGTACAACTATAATGAAATGTTTTACTGAAGAGAATTTGTGTTAATCTTTGGATTAGTGTAGAATGTGAAACTTACACAAGGATCCAGATTTAAAGGACAAAAGAGACACAATATTCATTTTTCACCAGAAGCTCAGAGAGCAGGAGGTATTTTCATTCCATAGAATGTTGAATGAAATTTTTTAGGATAGAAATAAAAGGTGAGAGTTTATGGGTAAGGCAGCAACATTTTTTTTTTTCCAGAAGTTTCTTTAAAGGAGCCACCTCTGATGCTCAGCACAAATCCCCCGCCTCACTTAGCAACTCACACTCTTATTTTCTCTTTCATTCAGCCCGACAGAGTTTTCTTGAAACTCCCCCCCCCTCATCCCACCCTTCCTTCACCTCCAGGATAGCTGGAAATTGACCAAAGAAAACTTTTGCCTTCCTTTACAAATTCCTATTTTATCAGTGTCTTTCTAGACAAAGTGTCTTATCATTTCAAAGGCCTGGACAAGTGAGAGCCTTGTAAAATATGGGCCAGAGGGCTCAGCTGACCAGCAAATATCAACCATTCCCGGATTTTAAAAGAACAAGTTCAATGTGTGTAGTTAACCATCTAAAGATAGAGTGCTATTCCCCTGGCCCGCTGAGCTGCTGACTCAGGAAGATGTGGGTTGGCACTCAACTTTGGCTAAGTCCATCTGCACTGTATGGTGGCAAAAACTTTGCCGCCTCTTCTTTTATTATTAGATACTATTATTTCTGGTGTTTCTATTATATAACTAAATACTTAGAAAAGCTTCCTGTTCATATAGGAGTTTAGAAAATTGCAGGATTTCCCCCCACTTCTCTAGGGCAAAAATGCATTCATTCCTGGGTTGTTAAAGATTGGATGCATAGTGTTCATTCAGACCCGAGTTTAAGTTTCTTAAATTATCAGCTTCAACCATTAAAAACTAAATTTCCTTCAGTTATTGTTAGTTGTCTAGAGTGAGGTAATTTTCATCTTTAATTTTGAAGACTATTAAATTTAAGAAAGCACTTGAACAATCAATATTTAGACTTTAAAAAATAATGCAGAAAGTCACTATTTACCATACCATGTTGTTCTTCTGAAAGTTACATTCACGGGTGTCCATCACACATGCAGCCCACTGTCTCCCACATGTTCACACAGATGCTGGGATCCCTATCTAGTCCCCCAATCACAGACCAGGTGAGCGGTCCCCGAGGCCTTACCCGCTCGTCTTTCCTTCAGCGGTCCTTTCCCCTGGCAGAGTCCCTGAGGGCTTCTTGGTCCCTAGTTTGCAAAACCTGTGAAGAGAAACACTAGATATGAGATTCAACAAAGGAGCACCCAGCCGTCCTCTCCTTGGAGACAGCACATTTTGTCCCCAGCTGTCCATGGCGTTGCTGGCCCTTGCCCAGTCTAACCAATGTGCAGACTACTGTACAACGGCATTGTCCTGAACAGGTAGTCTGAACACTGGGGCGACGGAGCAGGATCTCCAGAAGCTTCCATTGCTGTGTGAAAAATCCTGTCCCCGGGCTGGGGAGAGCCTGTCTTCCTGCATCAGGGCTTACTCGGCTTCCCCCCTGAATTCTGTCTGCTGCATTGACTGAGACACACTCAAGGGCTGTGATTTCCAGTCTTGACGTGGCACATTTGCAGCAGACTAGGGAACTGGCAATGAATTTAGGACCAGGAAAAGGGGGAGGGCTGGGCTGGAGAGTCCATATATGGGATGATGTCACCCTGGGGAGGTTTGGGTATGCGCTGTGCCGCTGGAGAGACCGCTAGAATCGCCTGCTCTCAGACATGGGTCTGTGCATAAAATGGTACCAGATGTTTTCGTGTAATGTTAAGCAGTCATTTCATCTTCAGGCCAGATTTTTTTCTTCAACTGGGCAGGAAGTGGGCCCCAGTATGGAAAAGCTGTAAAAAAAAAAAAAAAAAAAAAAAAAA